>JAJTJO010000060.1:2819652-3024736 GCA_024550625.1 Dendroctonus valens
GTTCCTGAGAAAATTAGAAACTTTTCTATAATGATGTTTTAAATTAAAAGAGCGCACTTCTATGCTCTATTTAGAGAATAAACTAGAACTCTGCTGCTCTAAAGGTTCTCTAAGTCTGAGAAAAATCTAAACGCGGTTTTGAAAAAATTGCCTTGTTTTACACTTTGACTTTCCTCAGAAAATTAGAAACTTTTCTAAAACGATATTTTATAGCAAAAAGAGCGCAGGTCTATGCTCTATTCAGAACAAGAAACTAGAGCTCTGCTACTCTAAAGGATCTCTCAGTTTGAGCAAAAATCTAAGCGCGGTTTCGAAAAATTGCCTTGTTTTACACTTTGACTTTCCTGAGAAAATTAGAAACTTTTCTAAATGATGTTTTATATCAAAAGAGCGCGCTTCTATGCTCTATTCAGAACAAGAAACTAGAGCTCTGCTCCTCTAAAAATTAAACGCGGTTTTGAAAAAATTGCCTTGTTTACACTTTGACTTTTCCTGAGAAAATTAGAAACTTTTCTAAAACGATATTTATATATCAACAGAGCAGGTCTATGCTCTATTCAAACAAGAAACTAGAGCTCTGCTACTCTAAAGGATCTCTAAGTTGAGCAAAAATCTAAGCGCGGTTTTGAAAAATTGCCAATTTTTGCACTTTGACTTTCCTTGAGAAAATTAGAAACTTTTCTAACGCGTTTTATATTAAAAAGAGCCCACTTCTATGCTCTATTTAGCAGAAGAAACTAGAACTCTGCTGCTCTAAAGGTTCTCTAAGTCTGAGAAAATATCCAAACGCGGTTTTGAAAAAATTGCCTTGTTTTACACTTTGACTTTTCCTGAGAAAATTAGAAACTTTTCTAAACGATTTTATATCAAAAAGAGCGCAGGTCTATGCTCTATTCAAAACAAGAAACTAGAGCTCTGCTACTCTAAAGGATCTCTAAGTTTGCAAAAATCTAAGCGCGGTTTGAAAAATTGCTTTTTTGCACTTTGACTTTCCTGAGAAAATTAGAAACTTTTCTAAAACGATTTATTAAAAGAGCGCACTTCTATGCTCTATTTAGGAGAAGAAACTAAACTCTGCTGCTCTAAAGGTTCTTAAGTCTGAGCAAAAATCTAAACGCGGTTTTGAAAAAATTGCCTTGTTTTACACTTTGACCTTTCCTGAGAAAATTAAAAATTTTTCTAAAACGATATTTTATATAAAAAAGAGCGCAGGTTTATGCTCTATTCAGAACAAGAAACTAGAGCTCCGCTACTCTAAAAGATCTCTAAGTTTCAGCAAAAATCTAAGCGCGGTTTTGAAAAATTGCCTATGTTTTGCACTTTGACTTTTCCTGAGAAAATTAGAAACTTTTCTATAACGATATTTTCATATGAAAAAGAGCGCAGGTTTATGCTCTATTAGAGACAAGAAAATAGAGCTCTGCTACTCTAAAGGATCTCTAAGTCTGAGCAAAAAATCTAAGCGAGGTTTTGAAAAATTGCCTATTTTTGCACTTTGACTTTTCCTGAGAAAATTAGAAACTTTTATATATCGATGTTTTAAATTAAAAAGAGCGCAGGTCTATGCTCTATTCAGAACAAAAAACTAGAACTCTGCTGCTCTAAAGGATCTCTAAGTTTGAGCAAAAATCTAAGCGCGGTTTTGAAAAATTGCTAATTTTTGCTCTTTGACTTTCCCTGGGAAAATTAGAAACTTTTCTAAAACGATATTTTATATGGAAAAGAGACGCAGGTCTATTCTCTATTAGAACAGGAAACTAGACTCTGCTGCTCTAAAGAATCTCTAAGTTGAGCAAAAATCTAAGCGCGGTTTTGAAAAATTGCCTAATTTTTGCTTTGACTTTCCTGAGAAATTAGAAACTTTTCTAAAACGATATTTTATATAAAAAGAGCACTTCTATGCTCTATTTAGGAGAGAAACTAGAACTCTGCTGCTCTAAAGGTTCTCTAAGTCTGAGCAAAAATCAAACGCGGTTTGATAAAAATTGCCCCTTGTTTTACACTTTGACTTTTTTCTGAGAAAATTAGAAACTTTTCTAGAACGATGTTTTATATTTAAAAGAGTTCACTTGTATGCTCTATTCAGTAGAAGAAACTAGAGCTCTGCTACTCTAAAGTGTCTCGAAGTCTGAGCAAAAATCTAAGCGCGGTTTTGAAAAAATTGCCTACTTTTGCACTTTGACTTTTCCTGAGAAAATCAGAAACTTTTCGAAAACGATGTTTTATATAAAAAAGAGCGCAGGTCTATGCTCTATTCAGAACAAGAAACTAGAACTCTGCTACTCTAAAGGTTCTCTAAGTCTGAGCAAAAATCTAAACGCGGTTTTGAAAAAATTGCCATGTTTTACACTTTGACTTTTCCTGAGAAAATTAGAAACTTTTCTAAAACGATATTTTATATCAAAAAGAGCGTAGGTCTATGCTCTATTCAGAACAAGAAACTAGAGCTCTGCTACTCCAAGTGTCTCGCAGCCTGAGCTAAAATCCAATCGCGGTTTTGAAAAAATTGCCTTGTTTTATACTTTGACTTTTCCTGAGAAAATTAGAAACTTTTCTAAAACGATGTTTTATATCAAAAGAGCGCACTTCTATGTTCTATTTAGCAGAAGAAACTAGAGCTCTGCTACTGTAAAGGTTCTCTAAGTCTGAGCAAAAATCTAAGCGCGGTTTTGAAACACCTGCCCGTTTTTACACTTTGACTTTTCTTGAGAAAATTAGAAACTTTTCTAAAACGATGTTTTATATCAAAAAGAGCGCACTTGGATGCTCTATGTGGAAGAAGACACTAGAGCTCTGCTGCTATAAAGGTTCTCTAAGTTTGAGCAAAACCTAATCGCGATTTTTAAAAAATTGCCTGTTTTTGCACTTTGACTTTTGCTGAGGAAATTAGAAACTTTTCTAAAACGATGTTTTATATCAAAAAGAGCGCACTTCTATGCTTTATGTGGAAGAAGAAACTAGAGCTCTGCTGCTATAAAGGTTCTCTAACTCTGAGCAAAAACCCAAGCGCGGTTTTGTAAAAAATTGCCTGTTTTTGGACTTTTCTTGAAAAAATTAGAAACTTTGAATTAGAAAATTAGGAAACTGCTTCTTTTAACTGTGTGGGAGTTTTAGAAAAAAATCGGATTTTTTGCCAGTTAATTAGTTAGTCACAAGGCACTGTTATCAGCTACTTAAATCCAATTAGCATCATTCAACTTCTGATCTATGCTTTCTTTGATTTTTCCTATGAAACCGTAGTAGTGAAATTAAAGAAACTTGTTCGCAGCCGGATTCGCGCAGTTACCAGGTAAGCTGAACAGTGTTTTCTTTCAGCACAACCAAAAAAAAAAAATAAATTCCGTTATGGTTCATCGGGTTTCGAGGCATTTTTCCTTGAAGTGTCTGCAAGAGCAACGGTCTGGTCAGGCATCGACATTTATTGTTTATACTTGTTTTCTTTGATAAGTCAATCTATTGGCGTTACACAAGCGTGTGGGTTGCAGGGGGGAAAAAGCCAAGTACCGGGTGAATCATGAAACCTTTCAAAACCGGTAGTCCCATATCCAGTTTGAATTAGTTTAGGGCAATAAAACCCGCAAGGTTCGATAACAAGTTAATACCAATAGCAATAAAACCATATTTATTGCAATTAACGGCATGTGAACCAATTTTTTAAATTAGCCATTGTACCGTTCGCAAAGTTAAATCGGTATCCCTGGGTGTGCCTCTTCTCCGAAGGCCAATTAAAAGGCAAATAGTCATTAAAGAATCTTCTGCGGCTCTCAATAGGTGGTCGAGTCTAGAAAACTTTTTAAATACGTTGCGGATTCTGTACTGGCTGTTTAAATATGTTGCTCGTCCAATTTACCTTGTTTATTATATCTAGTTAAATGTTGTTTGGCTGCGACCGTACATTCTCGAAGGAGAAAATAGATGTTTTCAGTTTCCTATCAAACAGGCTCGGAAAGTACCGATTTTATGTCATTTTCGATCGCCAGTTTCAGAGATGTCTATCCAAAATGTATTTTTCCGGGATTTCATACACAAAAATACGATTTTCACGAGCCTAAAGTCTAAAGACATTTGGAGAAACATCATATACCACCGGTATCTTCAAAAAATCCTAAGATATGACTAGACAGGAAAACCAGGACACGCTTTACGTGTAGGTATAGTAGGAAGGAAATTTGGAAGGAAAAATTACGAAGAATCTGATTTGCTTGCAGCTTTAAGCTGCCTAATCGTAAGTTGATGAACAGGTAGCCAAAACCGGGAATCCCTGCCCACAATAAACCGCTCTTTGCGTCGCTTCTGCTAAAAACGACTGTTGATAATTATTCAATTAATATACCAAGTTCATGGACACAAATTGAACCTCCGGTTAATATCGGCCTCTGCTAAGCGCTAGAAGAATATATCAATTCTTCATTTGACTAGTTTGGAGTGATTCAGAGCAAGTAAACGTTTCAGCTTCTTTTCACTGAAATTAGAAGTTTTATGCGCTAATAAGTGCGAATGTGTAACGTAAGTAATTGGGTGTAAATTGAGACACTGAGTGCTACTTAGCAGCTAAGTAGTTCAAAACCTCAAGTTAGCAAGGCGGAGTAACGTGAAAACTATTTAACCCTCAGGGGTGATGAAGTTATTCTACGAAAAGTAGTAGCCACTACTCTTAGGCCCAGTACTTGCAGAAAAAGTCCTCTTTGGATAATGTTATGCCTCAATGCCAGTAAAATGAAGGTCAATAGCACGACAAAGTATCAACTTGAGCTTTTATCCGCAAATTGAAATGGTAAGGACCGGCGGAAGCACACGCGACTTGTTTTGTCCACTACACACAATTAGACACCGTAAAGAATTGCAGTAAAGTGCTTCAGCACGAATTGCCAATGCTTAAACAAAGAAATTTCGCGAATTTCCAATGAATTCCAACGAGAAGGCATGCGGTTTCCAGTTTCCCAAATAAAGATTTTCTCTCGCAATACAATACCCGTTTTTTCCTTGCAAAGTGGCGATAAAAAAACTTTCGATTCTGTCTTTAATGCGCGATCAGACAATTTCAGAGGATTTACTTTCTCTTTGCGCCCAATCGGTGCAGCTTCTCCACAATTAACGAAATGGATGTTGGCGTTGCGAAATTATTTAAACCATTCTGATAATTATCAACCGCTTTGCGGCCAGGAACGTTCACGTTCACACTGAATTTTTTGGAAAAAGGGGCCCAGGTTTTATAATGGGTAATGATCCAATAATAAGCGTAATGTGACTCAATAACCAGTCTACAGGATGTTCTACCGCAAAACGGGATCAGAACTTGGTATCAAGTAACAGTTTGAAGAACGTTTGTTATCAGAAAATTTTTCCTAAACATCAAACTGCGACTAATATAACGACGGTATAAAAACTGATGTTGTGAAGTGAGGCTATGAAACGAAGTAGAGAGAAGTTCTGTGATAAATGTGCAGTTTTGTGCTGAGAATTGATTCTGAGAGTTCTGAAAATTTAATTGAAATCGAACCAAAACCTGATTTTTGGAGATCAAGTCAATGCTGCCCAAACAATAAACGTTTTCTCAAAATTACACGCCCTGCTTTAGAGCGACACACCTTCCAAACGAAATAAAGTACTAACTTGAAATTTTCACCATCTGTAGTCGAGGATTCATTCTGAAAGTCCTGAAGATTTAATGAAATTGAACCAAACCGTGATTTTTGCCGACCAAGTCAATGCTACCCAAACATTGAACGTTTTTCTCAAAATGCCATACCCTGATTTAGATCGATACAACTTCCAAAGGAAATAAAGTAGTCACTTCAATTTTCACCCTCTGTAGCTGCGAATTCGTTCTGAAAGCCGTGATAATTTAATTGAAATCGAACTAAAACCTGCTTTTTGGGGATCAAGTCAATGCTGCCCAAACAATGAACGTTTTCTCAAAAAGACACGCCCTGCTTTAGAAAGATATAACTTCCAAACGAACTAAAGTAGAAACTTGAAATGTTCACCATCTGTAGTTGATAATTCATTGTGAAAGTCCTGAAAATTTCATTAATATCGAAGGAAAACCTGATTTCTTCCGATCAAGTAAACGCGGCCCAAAAATGAACAGTTTCTCAAAATTACACGCCCAAATTTAGAAAGATACCACTTCCAAACGAACTGAAGTAGTAACTTGAAATTTTCACCATCTGTAGCTGAGAAATGACCCCGAAAGTTCTCCAAATTTCATTAAAATCGAACTGAAACCTGACTTTTTCCGACCAAGTAAATGCTGCCCAAAAAATGAACAGTTTCTCAAAATTACACGCCCAACTTTAGAAAGATACAACTTCCAAACGAACTAAAGTAGTAACTTGAAATTTTCACCATCTGTAGTCGAGGATTCATTCTGAAAGTCCTGAAGATTTAATTGAAATGGAACCAAAACGTGATTTCATTCTGAAAATTGATTCATTCTGAAAGTTGTGAAAATTTAATTGAAATCGAACTAAAACCTGCTTTTTGGGGATCAAGTCAATGCTGCCCAAACAATGAACGTTTTCTCAAATGACACGCCCTGCTTTAGAAAGATACAACTTCCAAACGAACGAAAGTAGTAACTTGAAATGTTCACCATCTGTAGTTGATAATTCATTGTGAAAGTCCTGAAAATTTCATTAAAATCGAAGGAAAACCTGATTTCTTCCGATCAAGTAAATGCTGCCCAAAAAATGAACAGTTTCTCAAAATTACACGCCCAACTTTAGAAAGATACAACTTCCAAACGAACTAAAGTAGTAACTTGAAATTTTCACCATCTGTAGTTGAGAATTGACCCCGAAAGTTCTCCAAATTTCATTGAAATCGAACTGAAACCTGACTTTTTCCGACCAAGTAAATGCTGCCCAAAAAATGAACAGTTTCTCAAAATTACACGACCCAACTTTAGAAAGATACAACTTCCAAACGAACTAAAGTAGTAACTTGAAATTTTCACCATCTGTAGTTGAGAATTGACCCCGAAAGTTCTCCAAATTTCATTGAAATCGAACTGAAACCTGACTTTTTACGACCAAGTCAATGCTGCCCAAAAAATGAACAGTTTCTCAAAATTACACGCCCAACTTTAGAAAGATACAACTTCCAAACGAACTAAAGTAGTAACTTGAAATTTTCACCATGTGTAGTCGAAGATTCATTCTGAAAGCGATGACGATTTAATTGAAATGGAACCAAAACATGATTTTTGCAGACCAAGTCAATGCTGCCCAAACAATGAACGTTTTCTCAAAATTACGCGCCCTACTTTAGAACGACACAACTTCCAAACGAAATAAAGCAGTACCTTCAAATTTTCACTATCTGTAGCTAAGAGCATTGATTCTGAAAGTCCTGAAAGTTTAATTGAAATCGAATCGAAGTCAATGTTTTACACGCCCTGTTTTAGAAAGATGTTAACCTCTACTCTGAACTTCGAAACTCAGAATTATACAGGAAACATTTGAGGAGCCTCTTCCTTCCTGAGGCTCTGCTTTCGCACCGTTTATATCTGATTTTTTCCCTCCTTTGAGTATTTGGGTTTGATTGATTTATTTAAAAACATGCCAGATGGTTTTCTTTTCCAGTGAAAAACAATCCATTAGCGGGAAAAGGATGATCTTGAACAGGTTTACTTATAAGCGCGCTTGTAGTGAAAGCCATTTTTATTGGCACAAGAAATACCATTGTCGGAATCTATTTGTTTTAACTGCGACAACATCCAAATTGGTCAGTGCTTTCTACTCGAACGAAACTAATGCAGACTTCTTCCTTTATAGGCTGGCCGCAACATGCTCTCGGTGGATTATGGACCAGTTGGTGTGGGCGTCCAGCACAAATATGCCAGTTCCACCATGTCCTCAGACACTTTGAGTGAAAGCTGCGGAAGTCGCAACAACAGGATCAGAACGGTCAGGTACGCACGCGGAGTTGAGTTCCACTTGGTTTTTGCCCGCATTCTGTCGATCAACCCGAACAATCTAAATCATTTCACAATTTTTTACGCGTCCTTAATTTCGTAAAAGTGAAATGATAATCGCGAGAGCCACCAATCAAATTCTAATTTAACGTTTACTCTTCGGGATCGAGGTCGTGGAATTTAACACCCGCCTGGTCCGTCATATGGAAAATACTTTCTCACGTGCTAATAGCCGAAGATTTGGTCAAGTGGAAAGTGAACATGTATCTGAAGTATTTTCCATGGTCGAAAATCGCCGTTAGGAATTAGTCCCTAAACTGCCTGCGGCAGAACCGACTTTGTCTAATTGATATTTACCTGCGACTGTTAGGTTATACCAAAAACAATACAAAAAAACCTTTGCACATGATCCGAGTTTTGTTTGTTTATGATTTCGAGCTTTCTCATATGCTAATATTTTAGGATTTTCTATAAGCAGGCTGGTGAAAATCTACATTGAATATCAATAAAGACATCAGCTTAGATCACATACAGGGTGGCCCGCCTTGATCGCGACTTCATTTGACGAGAAAACAAAGTTTTGTGTGTTTCAGGTTGGTGAGACCTGCCCATGGACCATTGCCAGGTCTGAGTTTTCGACATGGTCCATTTTTGGGGTTCAGCATTCGTGGTGGCCGCGAGCATGGGACTGGGATCTTTGTGTCGCAAGTTGAAAGCGGTTCAGAAGCTCATGCTCAAGGATTGCGCGTAAGTCCATTGACTAAGCGCACATCTTCCCAGCGAATTATAAAATCGTCTCACTTTTCAAAAGCAAATTACGACAGTCGTGTGCCCATTGAGTGGATTTAATTGTGTGTGGTTCCCACTATTATTTCAAATAGACTCGGTTATTTGAACTGCGTTGATCGTCAAGGAAAGTGAACTTTAACTACTACTTTCCCTGCTGCTGCAGATTCCTTTGCATAATTATAATACGGTTAATTCAGCGCTGTGTGCATTGCTATAGACGTGAATAAATACGATGAAAATAGACGAAACGTCCTCGTTAGTGTAGTAGTAGTACTGTGGGGGGAACCCGGTGGGTCCGGCGAGTACCACCTTACCAGTCTTCATCTTCGCCACCCAGGCGCCCCGTATTCCTGTCAACTAGACTCCCTGATTAGTAGACGATCAATGATGGCAGACTCCTAATAGGTGGTATGATGTTTCCTCCGTCATTCCACATTGTGGATGGGGCCTATCCCCAATTCCTAGCAGGTGTAGGTGTCGCTTGAGACCACCATGGGACCACCTTTGCACCTAGGATTGGACGATCCCAACGCATGGTGGTCCCTATTTTTGTTTGTCCCTGACGTGGGTGGTTGTCATGCCTTGTAGAGCTCCATTCTATCCTCTGTAGCACCGAAGCACTCAGTTCAAGTCTTGCTGTTAACAATGTTGCAAATACTTGGGCCAAAACGGCCCAACATGGCAATACATACTGGTCACATATACCGGATAGAAAACGAGACCACTTGCTTCAAAAAAGACCTTACCATCGAACCAACTCACTTTGCAGATCGATCGACGCGAATTAAAAATCTGACATTTTGCATAAGGAATGTTGAAAAGATTAAACCAGTCATTAACAATTGGAAATCATTGCGCGCATTGCGATATAGTACTACTTTTCAATGGTGGAACTGCACGAGAATATAAAGCCCAGTTCACGATATGTTAGCAGATAATGATAATTATTTTATTGTTATGGTGGCTTCTAGCTTCTACTTATATCGACTTATCGGGATATATCGACTTATAGGATCGAAAACATATTCTTCTCTGCCTGTACAGGGTGATTCAAAATTGGTCCATTGTTTTCCATGTGGCGTATAGCAGAAGTTGTCCCGGTGGCAGCTCTTCCCTGGGTTCGGTCCACAGATTTGGGTGTTGTTCTTTCCACAGTTCTATGCGGCACTGTTCTGGGCATGTCCGCAGTTGTTGTGTGTGTTGCAGAAAGCTTTTCCTTGATTTGAGTCGTCGCCCTTCTGGTTGTTGGGCGAGTAAAGGATTTTCCCTTGTGCGACTATGGCTGTGTCATCTGCATGGATGAAGCGACGTGTCTGTTGGTCATTCGTGTATACGTTGAAGAGCATAGGAGCCAGTACACTTCCCTGTGGTATGCCCTTCCTCTGGTCTCTCTATAGCAGAAGTTGTCCCGGTGGCAGCTCTTCCCTGGGTTCGGTCCACAGATTTGGGTGTTGTTCTTTCCACAGTTCTATGCGGCACTGTTCTGGGCATGTCCGCAGTTGTTGTGTGTGTTGCAGAAAGCTTTTCCTTGATTTGAGTCGTCGCCCTTCTGGTTGTTGGGCGAGTAAAGGATTTTCCCTTGTGCGACTATGGCTGTGTCATCTGCATAGATGAAGCGACGTGTCTGTTGGTCATTCGTGTATACGTTGAAGAGCATAGGAGCCAGTACACTTCCCTGTGGTAGGCCGTTCCTCTGGTCTCTCCATCGACTCTTCCTTCCCTGCAGCGTAACATAGAAACGCCTGTTCTGCAATAGAGTTTTCACCAGACGAGCCAGGCGAAAGTCTTTGGTGAGATGATACAATTTTTCCACTGATTTTTGATGGTTTACGGCGTCATATGCCGCTGTCAGGTCTATAAAGCCTACACCGGTGGTTTGCTTGCGCTCGAAGCCATCCTCCATATGTTGTGTTAGGTTTAGGACCTGGGCGCAGCAAGACCTTCCCGGTCTAAACCCTGCTTGTTCTGGTATTACGCTTTCGTCTACCTTACTTGATATGCGATGTAATATTAATCTTTCTGGGGGGGGTGGTCTGAGGGACACAAAAATACTGGAAAATATTATGCCACAAAAAAGGCTCAAAACCATCTTAGACCGTCTTCGCCTTCTTCAGGTAGCACTACACCCCTATGTGGGCCTTGGCTCCATCGACTTCTATCTTCCTGTCCATTTTCAATGCCCATCTTCCGCATATCCGATAGAACATTGTCCCTCCATCTCATCCCGGGGTCATTCAGAGGGGATAGTATCATTTGCGGGCACTTCTTCTAGTGTTGGTTTCTCTGCTTCTATTTCGGCGGTTAGATACACCGGTATGTTCGTTGTGTCGCCCTTTGTTACTTTGAGGAGTTTCTAAACATGTTCTTTGCCTGTTTTTAATACCTCTGTAATTCCGGTGATGAGTTCACCATTATCTTTCCGTATTGTATTACTTGTTTGCAGGTTGAAGCCCATTCTAATTTGAGATGTTTCTTTAAAGAATGCCCAGCTGTTGTTATGTCTTCCACTATCTTCGATGCCTTGTATTTGCTTCTTCTGATGGTCTGCCTTTTTTCCCTAATGAGTTTTCTTGCTCTACGTCTTGCATTGTTAAAGTTATCTATGTTGTCCTGTGAAGGGTCCTGTAACACTTGAGCCCTAGCGCGGTGTCTTTGGTTCTGTATGTTCTCACAGTCAGTATCGTACCAGTTATTTTTCGTTGTTCTTTCGCGCTTTCCGATAGTCCATTGTCTCCAGAATAATCTTCTGTATAACATCCCACATGGTGTTGGCGGTACTCTCACACGTTTCTGGTATATCCCGCATTTTAGTTGCAATTTTAGATTTGTAGTTAGGGAGGGCTTCCTCCTCCTTAAGTTTATCCGGGTCCCATTTGCTTGTTGTGGCCCTGTCTTCTGTTTCTTGATCCTTATTCTTGTTTTGGCACATACCAGAAAATGGTTCGAGTCCGCCTCAGCTCCTCTTTTACTTCTAACGTCTATGATGTTATTTGAGTGCCTGGAATCTGTTAGGATGTGATCTATTTGGTTTCTTGGTACACCATCATTGGATGCTCACGTCTGCTTGTGTATATCTCTGTGTTCAAACATAGTAGATTTGACCATGAGATTGTTGAGTCCTGCAGGTTTGCTACCCGTAGTCCGTTGTTGTTGCTCTCATGTCGTCCAACTTGTGGTCTTCTCTACCCAGTTTTGCGTTGAAGTCGCCCAGTACCAATAACATATCCTGCTTGGGGATCGAGTCGAGAATTCTGGTGAGTTGCTCATGGAAAGTGTCCTTCTTCTCTTCCGTTGGTGCGTGTACCGATATTAGTGTGCAGTGCAGTTGTAAACCTGGCAAAGCAAGTTTCAACCGCAATATCAATGTCATTTCGCCTGCTTTCACTCTTAAGTCATGCTCTCAGCGCTGCAAAAGGTTGTGCGGAAATTTTTCCTAAAAGTGTTGAAAAATGTGCCGTTCCTGCTTTGACTACAGTCATGCTTTCAGCGTGGCAGGACACAACCCATAGCAAATTGCCCAACATTTAACTTCTGTCATCATCAACGACTTGTTTAATTATTTAGCTTATTAGTAGTACATTTATTACGGAATAATTTCCCTGAATCGCACATTTGCTTATACTGGGCTTTATGGGTTTTGCAAAGCAAATCACCTGCAGCAGCGCCAGCACTCCTTTAACATTTACCGGCGTAATGTGTAAAAAACTCGCGCGTGTTCGATGCGTGTTGATTATTACCTTTCCATTAAATTTGCCATTTAAAACAATTTTTCAGCCGAGGGATGCATGATTTCCTCGCCCGTCTCTGTTATTGCGTATTTGCGAATTTTACTCCGCCGAAAACCATGTGACTTTCCAAAGCAGCATTATTAATTCTTCATGATCATGGCAGAAATGGCCGGGTACCTGATTTATACCCATCGCCATAAGTAATTATGGTTCAATTTTCCTGTCTGCAAGGGTTTGGATAATGAATTTCCCTGAACCGGCTTGTCATTCCGCGGCCAATAAATAATATAAATTGAGCCCTATTGACAAGTGTGAGAAACTCAGACCAGAACGAAAGCTGGTCTTTGAACATGACTTAAGCGAGTGAGATTCTCCGAAATCTCACACTTGAAAAAGCGAGGCCATTATATACAATGAACCGTAGTTAAAATAGTGTTGGCTCACGAAAAAAAGTCGTACCGCAGTACGGATTTAAGTACTGTATCCTCTAAAACCAGTTTCACAAGTCATTATACAAGCACAGCTCGCAACCAGCACGGGAGACTATTTGGCAGTTGAATATGTTAATATGAAAAATAATGCTCAGTGTAACGTTTGGAATTAGCGACTTTCCGGTTTATGAGGCTGTAATTTACCTTTTTGCTGACGATGCACTTGGATGGTGTTTTTTCCATGAAATTTCCACTTGACTTCGTAATAATCGAATCAACAATTTGCAGATTGGCGATCAAATAATTCGAGTTAATGGATTCGCAGTGGACGATGCGGTACATAAGGAGGTCCTTCAACTGATATCCAACCACACGCATCTCACATTGAAAGTTAGAGGTAAATATGTTTCCTTAAGCCAACTCAGCACCGGTACCATTCGGCTCATAGAGCGAATAATTATTAATGGTTTTATCTTTGACCGGATGCAGCCGAAGGAATTATTAAACCTGATATATCTGGTATCCCGCGGAGCTGATTACAAGAAACGAACATTCATTTTCGTTCGATATTCCAATGTTTAATAACCGTGTAATTTTGTAACGGGCATTAGTACCGAACAACTCAATATTCCATTTCTGAGGACTTTTCAATTTTTTTCAATAGTTGAAAGAAAACAGCAGTAAAAAAGCTTGTATTGTTCTTGGACAACCATACCGAAGTGACAATTTCAATGGCTTTATGACGAATTTTATTATACACATACACTGTGAAATCCTGCTGTAACTTCAACCGGCCAAGGTGTTAGATAAATGAGACAAATTCCTTCGTCGTGCGGTTTGTTGCGCTTTCACGCAGAAACCTGCATAGTGGTTTTCCAGAGTTTTTCAGCAGACTGCAGGTATTGCGTTAGTCTGATAACAGGCAACTTTCCAAAAATATTCCTGCATATGCAGAGGGCGATCCTGCAACATCTGTTTAGTTTTAATAGCTGGCTTAAGATTTGTCATCTGCCACAACATACGGAAGATCGACCGGCCGAATTTCACTTTTTCCGGGTTGGCTTTATCGGGCACAGAAACTGCTTTAGACATCGGCAATTATTCCAAACCACTACCACACCTATCGGCTGATAATCCGCGCGCTTCATTGTCACATTTATCTTCTCCATTTTATTTAATTAACAAAAATATTTCGTTTTTTTTGGGGCAAGATGCCATTATATGAATAATTAAAACTGGTGTTGATGCATGAATTTTTAATTCCGCTGAAGATCGCAACATTCTTCGAACGTAACCCCAACCTTTAAAGTGCTCTTTCATCCGGTGCGCTGGTATTTGCCTTGCTCCGATGAATTTGTGTGCCCGAGTCACCTTTGCCGGACCAGCGTTTTAGCTATTGTGGTTTTTCAACTCAAATTTACCGTTTACCGATAGCAGAGGCGGAGATTTACACGAACAGTAGGAAAGAATCACAAGAAATTAAACAAGAAGTTGACAACGAATACCCGAAACAAACCAAGCAACTACAGCAGATTGTGGTAGACCAAGGGTCAAGTGAAGAAACTAAGCAGATGCTCAAAGGCAAAATCCTAGAGGAAAAATGAGGAATTGGAACAGAAGACCAAATTGAAAGAGTCGAGCATTCTGCAAAGTCTGAACCTAACGTGATAATCACGTGAAAAAGAGGTGGCGATTCACGTCCAAGTCAATTTTGTCCAACATCTTGAAAAAGTCACGGCACTCGAAGTAAGAGGAATTACAACGCACCGAACAACTCCAAAAAAGCAGCTGAATATGAACTTATACCTAGAAGAGTACGAAGTTGCAATTAGCGCACAAAAACACCTAAATCAAGTGTTCAAAATGCTGTCTGTTAACTTCCGGACATGATGAGAAGAAGAGTTGGATTACACTCAAGCTGACAGCGGACTTAGGTTCGCAAGGAAATTTAAGGCGAAAATCCCAACAAAAGAAAGTTGGAATACTAGGATAGTGGCTGTCCGAAAGGGGGTGCAATGTTGGTACACCGATCCGGGATGGTCTGGGGCAGGCGTGTACCGGCAGGACACCAACAGGGGAGCGTCCTTTTCGCTGGGAAGCTGGACGAAGGAAGTGTTTCAGGCGGAATTATATGCAATCCTCGGGGTTGCCACAGATAGGGAAGCTCCAGAAGGGCTAGAGGGAGTGATCGACAGCCAGGCTGCCCTCAAGACACTCTCAAGTGTTAAGATGGGCAGTAGACTGATCCAGGATGGCTGGGATGCCCTGAACAAAGTGGCAGAACACAAACAAGTAAACCTGGTGTGGATTCTGGCGCACATGGGGTTCGCTGGGCTCGGATCCTCTGAGAGGTAGCAAGCGCTCTAAATGACTGGGCTCTTAGAGGCACCACAGCCATGTGGAGAAAGGAGGAAGGGTGTAGACAAGCCAAAGAGTTGATTGGAAGCCCAAGTAACCCCAAGGCGACATCCAAATGGTTGATGTCAAGGAGTCGCTGGGCCCTGAGAACCGTGGTTGGGGTCATGACCACTGTGGTCTGAACAGACATCTACAGGTTCTAGGAATTGGGGAGTGATAGCCCCGTACAATACCGAAACATCATACCACCTATTAGGAGTCTGCCACCATTGGTCGTCCACTAGGAGGCGCCTCCTTGGGGCCTCCACACTCTCCCGCATCGATTTCTCCTCCTTGAAGTGGAGACGGATCCCTGGGTGGCGAAGGTCAAAAGTGGTAAGGTGGGGATTGATGAAGGGGGAATGGCGAAAAGGGGGACTTTGAGGCCTACTGCACTCAGACTTTGTAGTGCTGCAAAAACGAGTTGGAGAATTCAAGAAATGAACTCTGAAGAAGGATATTAAAACTAGATTCTTTGAATACTGACAAATTTACTACTAAATACTCACGATAGCAAATGGTACTGTGCTTGTCACCCGCTCAACAGGTTTTATACATGTTTTATTTTGTTGCAGGTGTGGGAATGATTCCGGTGAAAGAGTGAGTAGCACAAACATGCGAACGTTTTACCAGCTAATTGCCACCTTTTTTTTAGCAAAAAAACGGACGGCTTGAGCTGGCAAATTATAACGGAGGCCGATTCTCCTATCAGAGAATCTCCGCAATTAGGAGACAAATTGAACGATGTAAGGGTAAATATTCTGGTGGCCCCCAAAAGTAAACTGGGATGCGGGTAAGTTTTTCCAGGCTTGTATACTTATAAAGAGTTGCTGATACCTATTCGGGCACAGGATCTGCAAAGGTCCTGATTGGAAGCCGGGGATTTTCGTGCAATTCACCAAGGAGGGCGGCATTGCTAGAGATGCAGGCCTTCGACCGGGCGACCAAATTTTATATTGCAATAATGTGGATTTTTTCGATATCCCTTTCAACGAGGTGCGACTTTATCCTCAATATTGAATCCTTAAATGCGGATTTGGGATTCTGTTTTAGGCAGTCGCGTTGATGAAGTCATCCCGACAGCTGAATTTAGTGATCCGAAAGGCGGCAGGATCGGAACTGTTTCCCGGTGAGTCGAGCGGGTACAACAGTTCGGCCAGTTCAGTGACCGGAGACCAAAGCCCCTCTTGGTCGGACTCCAAGAGGCTCTCCATTGTGAAGGAGGAGAATCTGGACCTGGGCGAACGCCTGAACAACTTGGATAAATTTAAGCAGCGTAAGTAGCACTAACTAACACAATGGCTAATTACTGATCCTCTCAGTTCCTGAGGAGAAATCGGAACATTTTCCACTTATTTATATGATCGTGACTCTCCAACTTTTCTAGATACTCAAAAACGTATCAGTTGGCTTTTTTTTATAACATTATCTGTTTCCAGTGGTCAACGTAAAGAAATGGGACTCTTGGGACGACGAGCCGGAAGACAAGCCCCTTTTCAAACCCACCATAATCAATTTAACGGAAAGCGGCACCACCATTCGCAACAATGGGGCTGAAGAGTCCATTGTTGAGGAGTTTAACACTTCATCCAGCAGCAGTCTGAGTGGGAATAACTTTAGCGACTTAGGTCAGGCCAAAGCTGGAGAGAACATTTACGCAACTACAAAAAAGGAGCGTGTGGTTGTGGAGGTGCATCAAAGCGACACCAAAAGCAAACCCCCTCTGGCAAAAAGCGCCTCCAACAGCAGTTTTAGCAGCTTTGCTAGCAATGCAACCAGTTGTAGCTTGTCTTCGGCGATTACTTTAGAGATTCAAAGGCGGCAACAAGTGAGCTTTGTGCTAACCAGTATGAGTGGGTTTAGAGCAATATTTCTTTGGTCGCTTCCAGAAAATTGCCAATGAGAAACCTTCCATAGACGAGCAGTTGCAAAAGAAGAAAATCTTCAAAGGAGTGGACAGCGACAAGCAGTTTCAGCACAGCAAGCTCATGGACGAGTTCAAAAGGGCACATAAAAAGATGTTCAAGAGTAGTGAGGCTGTGGATGTGGACAAGTTATCAAATAATGTTACGGATCTGAACGAAGTAAGTTTTGCTAGATTGTTTGATGGAGATATGAAGAAACTACATTTTAGTTTATGCGGTCGGTGAGCCTATTTAACAGCGACGGTTGAGTATGGAAATCCGTTTCTTGATCCTTATCTGCTTTCTGCCCTCACCGACTGAATCAATATACGATGGAGATAAGCTATTTTGTAGAATTGGCACGTTAAATACCATCGACACGATTCTCTAATTAGTTTACTTATGTAATAAAACAATGGTACACGATAAGCCCATTTGTGTATTCCAAAATTTCTTTGGGTGATTTATCACTGTCGCCATATATTGTTTGTTGATTGACAATGTGAGCTTATCATTTCAAGGGCTTGCCAATGACCATGATTGCCAGATTTTGGAAGCAAATGATGGCCAAAAGTGAGGAAATTCCATTGCTTGTCGCGGTTTTTGATTTATTTCACGAATTAAACATGAGTAATAGTTACAATAATAACTTTAAGGAAAAGAACTGGGCAAAAAAACAAAAATTTCGCATGCTAGTGGTGGAAAACCCAAGGAGTTTCCCGATTATGCAAATTTACCGTGTTTGGGGCATTGGGAGATATTTGATTTTTTTCGAAAAATCGACCTCCACTTTCATGAAATTTTCGGCAAAAAATTAAAATGTTACAAGCGGGTTTTTTGACTGCGTTCGACCTAAGGAGCTTCCCAATTATGTAAATTTACCGTGTTTGGGGCATTTGGAGATATTTGATTTTTTTCGAAAACATCGACCTCCACTTTCATGAAATTTTCGGCAAAAAAATTAAAATGTTACAAGCGGGTTTTTTGACTGCGTTCGACCTAAGGAGCTTCCCAATTATGCAAATTTACCGTGTTTGGGGCATTTGGAGATATTTGATTTTTTTCGAAAAATCGACCTCCACTTTCATGAAATTTTCGGCAAAAACTAAAAATGCTACAAGCGGGTTTTTTGACTGCGTTCGACCTAAGGAGCTTCCCAATTATGCAAATTTTCTCTGTTTAGGGCATTTAAAGAAATTTGATTTTTTCGAAAACATCGATCTCCACTCATAAAATTTTCGGCACAAAACCAAAAATTTGAGATACGAGTTTTTTTACTGCTTTCGACCTAACGAGCTTCCCAATTATGCAAATTTTCTCTGGTTAGGGCATTTGAAGAAATTTGATTTTTTCGAAAACATCGACCTCCACTCATGAAATTTTCGGCACAAAACCAAGATTTGAGATGGGAGTTTTTTGACGGCTTTCGACCTAAAGAGCTTCCCAATTATACAAATTTACTCTGTTTGGGACATTTGAAGAAATTTGATTTTTTCGAAAACATCGACCTCCACTTTCATGAAATTTTCAGCAAAAATATAAAAATGCTACAAGCGGGTTTTTCGACTGCATTCGACCTAAGGAGCTTCCCAATTATGCAAATTTACCGTGTTTGGGGCATTTGGAGAGATTTGATTTTTTCGAAAACATCGACCTCCACTTTCATGAAATTTTCGGCAAAAAAATAAAAATGCTACAAGCGGGTTTTTTGACTGCTTTCGACCTAAGGAGCTTCCCAATTATGCAAATTTACTCTGTTTGGAGCATTTGAAGAAATTTGATTTTTTCGAAAACATCGACCTCCATTCATAAAATTTTCGGCACAAAAACACAAATTTGAGATGCGAGTTTTTTTAATGCTTTCGACCTAAGGAGCTTCCCAATTATGCTAATTTACTCTGTTTGGGGCATTTGAAAAAAATTGATTTTTTCGAAAACATCGACCTCCACTCATAAAATTTTCGGCACAAAACCAAAAATTTGAGATACGAGTTTTTTGACTGCTTTCGACCTAAGGAGCTTCCCAATTATGCAAATTTACCCTGTTTGGGGCATTTGAAGACATTTGATTTTTTCGAAAACATCGACCTCCACTCAGGAAATTTTCAGCAAAAAAAGAAAAATTTGAGATGCGACTTTTTTGACTGTTTTGGACCTAAGGACCTTGGACCTCCCAATTATGCAAATTGACTGTGTTTGGGGCATTTCAATTGCGGAAGTTTCCAAAACCGTTTCGCAAAAAGTTTCCGAAAACCCGTTTTTCAAAAGATTAGAGTTAACAAAAAATAATGGATATTGCACCCTTTTCTACAGCTCTCTGTATATTTGGAGATTGAAACCTTCCAACAAAACGAAAACTAAACCATTCTAAAGCCCACTAAGAAACGTTGTTATTTAGGGGATTAATGCAATAAAAAACAACATTCTGATCGTCCTGTATTCGTACTGGAGGTAGACGATTCGCAATAATCCACCGTTTAGAAGTATTGTACTGGAATAGTACAATACCGCGCAATTCCCATCGAAATTAATTGTTTATACTTTTTACCTGTTTGTTGTTATTCGATATCCGACATTGTTCAGTTCTCATCCGAAGCTCGTCGCGACGGTTTAGTACGTCGGCAACACGTCATTTTCACGTGAAATCAGTGATGAAAGCGCAAGGAAACGGGCCTGCCTTTATTTTGCAAACATACGAAGTGAGTTTTTTCTTTAAATGTACCGTGGTTTGCTTCCATGGACAATGTTCCATGTTGCAAAGTTTGCACAAGTTTGGTGGTTTAGCTTTTGTCAATAACAGGACCCAGATAAAGATATACTGTAGTGTTGGCTCTAGGTCTGCACACTAGTGTAGGATTGTTCAATATTCATCAATTATGAAGGAAAAATTCTACTGTTGCTTTTACCTAAAGAAAGTATGATTTCCAACGATCCTCGAGGTCCAACTGTAACAAAACCAATAAAATCTACCTATTTTTTTTTATCAATTTGTATGTTCTGTCAACTTTTGCAACGGGAAACGGTGCAAAGCAATTTTTCGATTCATTGCCGAATGGCGATGATGTTGCGCTAAGCTGGCTGTTTTCCTTCAGGAAAAAGAGAGTGAAAATATTGAAATTTGAACCATCGAATAGAAACCTGCAATTGAGTATACGATTTCATGCATGACTGAGAAGTGTGCACGTAATTTTTCCGCCAGTAATGCTTATCTCGAGTTATACAGGGTGGATACCAGATTCGCATAGAAAGAAGTTCTTTTAACTGTTTTTCTCTACGGCCCTTTGGCCCTACCAATTGTTCTAAAAGTTTAAAGGGACTGCATCTCTATAAGATGTTTCATCCGAACGAGTTGGAAACATCGTTTGAAATCGGGCAAAAGCAAGGAAGATGTGCCACCCTATATAAAAGTTAAGGAGGGTTTCAACCCCTTTCTAAAAGTGACTGATACCAAACCTGCAGTGAATTTTTCCTTGTGACTTTTGGTAAAAAGGCGATTTGTAAATTTGCACAGGCAGCAAACTCTATCGAAACCCGAGCCACTTTTTACCACAAAATCGGGTATATTTAGCAACAATATGATCAAATCCGAACAACAAACAGCGATTGACGTAATGCCGCGGATTCTAAAAGTTAAAATGCCACAAATTTAATGCTATTAGCGCGTCTATTCAAGATTCTTATTGTCTAGCAATCGTAACAAAAAAACCAAAAACAGTCTTGATTGCGTAGTGGTAGCAGTACGAGGCAATTTACAGTCAATTTGCACTTTTCGCGCTCGAAATTGGGTCTTGTTCACGGTGCATCAGAAATCCAACAATTAACGGCTTTAACGAATTACTGCGAAAAAAAGAATTGTTTCAATGAAACATCAAATTAATGCCTGCCGCTATTTAATACACTAATAATTAAACAACGAAGAGAAATCGTGGGCCGTTGAAAAGAGTTGTTGCACCAAGAGTTAAACCAAATCCTTAATGTTGGTTTCTGTTTTAGGATCGACTTAATAATAATGCGAAAACTAAAGAGCTAACAGAGCGATTGGCTGAGCTGCAAAACAGCGTCACAGAAGAAACGAAAAGACTGACAACAAGCAAGGCAAATTCAGCGGAGTCCGCTCCGCCACCGCCACCTCCCGTAAGTAATTTGTGCCTTTAAGGCCTCAAAAAAATCGTCAAAGAAAATCAATAGCAAATGCCTTTTTATAAAGTTCGTTAGTCATATTTGTGGCTGCCAGGGAATTCTACTAGCACTTTACAACTGAAACACATACTTAAAAATAGAAATTCTGGGAAAACATGCATCGACTTAAGATAAGCTTAATCTTGGTGTGATCAATCGCACTGTAACCAGGAACCGATGGCTGTTTATAAAATTCGTGGTTTCAGCCTCCGCAGTGCAGCAGTGTTACCAGTAGTGTGTCTTCAACACCTCCATCTTCCGCTCCATCAACCCGCTCAAACACATTGAAAAGCACCAAAGTGAAACCGAAAGCACCGCCAGTGCCTGTGAAGTATTCTGTGCTCTCCTACACTTCTCAAAATGGGTTCAAGAAGGCTACAAATGGCTTTGCTTCGCCGGCGGGAAATGGAAATCAACCGCCACCATGCCCCAGTCCGGATTATGATACTTTGAGTTTGGCAAGTTCGACTTCGAGCAGCGCAGCGACTCGGAAAGCTTCTACCGGTGACAAGGAATCGGCCGAAATGGAGTCGTTGGAGTCATTTCGCATCAACAATCCCGCCAATGTAAAGCCCCGGCCGCCTAGTACGTATTTCCACAAACGGATCTTGTCCAACACGCTCTCAAATCAGTCGAGCAGTTCAAATGTGAGCACAATTAGAAGAAATCGACCAGTTAGTATAACCATTGGGGAGTATCCGTCCATGAGACGGCAGCCAGGGAAGTTGGACTTCCTCCAAGCCAGCCAAGATGCGGTGGATATTGGGGGAAACGACGAAAGTCTAGGAAACCGCTTGTCCTCCGAACTGGCTCAAACGTTGAAACGATCAAACTTGAAGCTGCGAACCGAATCGATGGTAAGTGCGGTCCTCATGCGTTATTATGTATCGTAGGGTTGTGTCTGTAGAAATAATCCAATGTGATTTCAGGAAAACTTGTTAGACAACTCGTCGCATAAACCGAGTCAAATTAAAACCCAGAAAAACGGAGCCGTCCGAATTTCGCTTAATAATCTATCGAAAGCCTTTGCAAAGTCGACTAGCGATCTAACAGAAGACTTTGACGATCACTATGACACGCTGCCCCTCAGAAATAGGGTGACGATAAACGTCCATCTCATGAAACCTAACGATACTCCAAACGGAATTTTGAAAAACGGAAATCCTGATTGCGCGTTATCATCCGGTCACAAAATAGTGACCCCTCAGAAAAGTATTACTTTTGGAGAGATGTAAGCAAGAACTAACCAAGGAGTGAGACTTTTTGGCCACTGGAACCTAAAAAACTAACAAAATTACCGACTGTAGATCTTCGTTTTCTCTCCGAAGCATGACATACACACACGTAGATTATCATTTCATAAATGCTTGAATTTTTATTTTCTTCCACTAATCGGCTGTACATATACAGCGTTCTTCACGGTTGATGGCATCTTAAGGATACTGAAACTGGGACATTGGATTATTCTGAGAAGCTTTGAAATTTACAACGAGATCAAATGGCAAAACCCATTTTAAGCTTAAAAAGCGCGAACAAGCTGCTTAAAGTATTTAATAATCCGATTAACATTGTACAAAAATTTCAAAAGTGTCTGATTCTGTGTAGTTTTTCGCATAACTTCCACACTTTTCAACCGATTTCCGCCAACGAAAAGCTAAAAGTTTCTCATTCAAGAAAACTTGGCATATTTATCGTAGGTTTGGTGACTTATTTTGCACCTCAAACAGGATGGAATTTTTTAGTATAAACATAGAAAAAACACTTTAAATCGCCAGAACAGCAGCGATTATAGAATTATAGGTAAATTTTCATGATAATCCAATGTCTCGTTAATGTGCAATCAAAGCCATATGACACCTTGGTATGTTATACCTAATCTAGTTGCTCTTGTGCATATTCAGATACACCCACTTCATTTCTGATTGGTGAGATTTTAATGAGACGGTTTTTGATTGGTGCTGCTTTTTTCAGGCCAACCCTGATAAAGGATAAATCATCGGGAAAAAGTTAGCAGCCCTACTAGATCCGGTACTGAACCACTTAACGAAGCTGATCTGTGCAATTTTATATATATATTATTGTAATGTTTCCGTTTATTGTACTATAAATAAATTAATAAGTTAGGACGATTTCTTTGTGATAAGATTTATAGTTATATATTAGTGGCTATCGTTGGCTCAACAGCAGTGTTTTAAACTGAATAGTTAGCGATTAGCTGACTGTTGCAACTGTGGTTATTGCTAGAACAGAAAATGCCCTTTTTCGTTTTCAAGTGGAAATTAGTTTATTAACGCTAAGCGCATCGTAGGTATATTAATTTATGCACACGTAAGATTAAACCTATACATAATTTATATGGATTTTTATCTAGCCTTATGGAGTGTGATGTGGGCTAATACAGCTCACAATAAATCACGGTCATCATACCCAAAATCTCCAAAAAATGTTCGATTGCGTCTGAACGAGAAACACTTGCGTGTATAGAAATCGGCCCACAGGAAAATTTTGACTTTAAATATATATATTTTTTAAAGTATTCATCAGATCAAAAAAGAAATATGCTGTTTGAAAGACAATTTAATATGCTTTAATGTGAGTATCCTATGTTTAACATAGTGAAATTAATGTATTAAGCAAATTAAGCTTTTTATTATTAATATAAATAGGTTTATTGACAATTTAAAACTTAACACTTAATTTTTTAATAATGGCTATGACCTCCTTTTTCCCTAATAACTTCTCTCATGCGATTAGACATAGATCTAATCAAGTTTGCTATTGTTTCTTGAGGATGTTAAACCACTCTTCTACTGCAACAATAAGCTCTGGGATCGAGTTTAGGGTATGAAGTCTAGCTCGAATTCTTCGTTTTAGCTCATCCCATAAGTGTTCGATCGGATTTAGGTCAGGACTGTATGCTGGCCACTCCATAAGCCGAAAACCGACTCCTGCACTGTAATCTTGCGCGATTCTTGCGGTGTGCGACCTGGCATTGTCATGCATAAAGGTAACTTCGTCTCCAATGTAGTCGACGTAAGGTACCACATGAATTGCTAAAATCTCCTCGGTATATCTAACAGCCGTTAAACCTCTTCTTCCGTGAACACGGTCGCCCCTACGAATGAACTCAGGGTCGGTTCGTGCTCCTGTAGAAATTGCACCCCAGATCATACAGGAACCACCTACATAAGCACTCCGCTCTTCAAAGCAGCAATCTGCAAATCGCTCTCTTGGTCTTCGGTACACTTTCCTTCTTCGGTCGCTACCATGGAGGCATATTCTGGTCTCATCTGAGAACAGAACAGATCCCCATTGTTCCAAAGTCCAATTCAGATGATCCCGTGCAAAACGTAGGCGTGCTTGCCGATGAGCTGGAGTAAGTTTTGGACCAATCGCAGGTGTTTTAGGGGTCAGGTTATTTTCCTGCAGTCTTCGTCTTAGTGTCCACTGACTAATAGCCACTCCTCGCACCTCACGGACCTGTCGTTGCACTTGAACGGCATTAAGGTGACGATTTCTTAATGTTGTTGACACAATAAAGCGGTCATCAGGAGCGGTTGTAAACCGCCTTCTGCCTGTTCCAGGTCGCCTATGAAAGGGTCCAGTCTCTTCATAACGTTTGCACACTCTTCAAACCGCTGCTCGTGTCATATCCAATAGTCTAGCAACAGCTCGCTGACTAATAACGACAAGCCTTCTTGATAAATTTATACTCACATTAAAGCATATTAAATTGTCTTTTAAACAGCATTTTTTTTTTGATCTGATCAATACTTTTTAGAAAAAATGTAGTTAAAGTCAAAAGTTTACAGTGGGCCGATTTCTATGCACGCAAGTTTAGGTAGTTACAAATTATAAAAATATCGTGTTTTCTTAATTTTGCAATCTGCATCTGTACAGGGTGTCTCATAAAAGCACCATCGACATTAACTTTGCGTCCTATGCTATCTTATGGAAAAGTAGTGCATTTCAATGAGTGGAAAGTGGTTGAAATTGGCATTTCCACAAGAAATACCACTAATAAATTTGGTGAATTGATCAGGAGAAGCTCGGAAACTTCGAAAAAAAAATTTTTTATGTTATACTCGAACCATAAAACGCATCCAAAATTTGAGCCCATTTTTCTACGTAAAAAGGTGCGTTTTATGGTCAGAAAAAGGATGTACATGTTTTACCTGCTACAGCAAACACCCACAACCGTATTCTAATACATTTTAATATTCGAAAAACGCACTATGAAAACTACAAATGTAACGTTGACATCAACGTCATCAGAAATTGACAGGTGTTGTCAAAATCTGGATGAATGTGTGGTTGCCGCTGTCGTTTTTCACACACATTGAGGAAAAACACAGTTTTCCAAAATCCAATTCAAGCCTAAGAGCTAATATCATCCGAAACCTGTTAACCACGAAAATGGCTGACGCGAATATCGAATCACTCTCTGTATAAGCAAAGCACATAGATATAAAATTGAATTAAAAGAGCAGAACAGGAAGATTTTCGTCAGCCCGGTTACTTAGTGAGTTCGCTCATAGAGGCCAGGACACGTGACACAACAGATACATTGACAACTGGTCCTCAACAAGTAAACAAATATAAAGCAAGGCCCATTCTAAGGGATAAAAATAATAAAAATTAGTGACAAGAACTTTAACAATTAAACCTGTATATTTAGGTTTTATTCGGAAGTTGTATCGACCGCCGACCGCTGGAAAAACAGTGCAAATCGACAATCGGTAGTGGATTCGTGACGCTTTTTACTACTGAGAGGGGTGTATCTGCTCTGCTGGACATCTCCAATTAGCCTCAATGGTGGTATAAATGATTAGCACCAAGCATAGAATGGGCAAAGCCGATAAAATAAGCGACAACATGCCAGGCCTGTCCCCCCAAACGGAGGCCAGCAAGCTGTTGGAACAGGCCCTCATGCAAATGGATGGAATCATATCAGGTAGGCTGGTGGTACTGTGTGTTCCCTATTTCTCCTATTTTCTTAGGCAAATTTTGCCTTGATGCCACACATCACCTACATTGGATGTAGCTTAAGTGGAAGCAGTAAAGTACCCCAGTTTCAGACTTTTTAAGTTGCCGATATTTTACACTATTCCTCCTATTCGAAAACTGCATGCATTTTCCCACTAGTTTGGCTAAATTTTGAGCTGATTTTTTAAAGAGCTCCCGAAACAGCCGTTGCGCGCACTGTGTTTTAACAGCAAACTTCTCATGCCCCGCAACAAGTTGGCGCTTCCCCAACTGGCTGGCCAGTTGCGATTCCACCACGATCTCAGTGGGAGTTTTCCCCGTTACCAGTTTTTTGGAGTTTAAAACCTTGTCGTGAAGTAGCGCATTATATTTTCAAAGAGTTCAGTGCACTGGTTCAGAGCGATGTTTTAGAGCGATGTTTTGTTATGAAAATCACCCCCCAAAAGGTTTGCGATTTTGCAGCTTTGCCCTCTTAGTGGGGCCCTTTTTTGCCTCACTATTATGTCACGCATTGCCTCATCATAATTAAATAAATGTTAGCCGTAATCTGGTTCGGGCACTTTCCTTTTTCAATAATTGTGTTATTTGCTGCTGCTTAACGTTAAATCACATTCCACGGTGACCGAGTTGCAGTCGTGACTAAACACATGGATTTTCCCATTAATTACAACGGCAAAACGATTAGAAGCACATACCATGAGGGGCCTAGTGCGTGAATTGAGCCCCTTGTAGGCACCCTAGATTTGTGGGGCCCTCGGGGAATGCTTAACCGGTCTACATGACGCGTTGGTGGTGGCTCAACATGTGCCATTCGGGCGGGGCGCCTCAACGAGGTAAGTGGTTCCATCCATCAGCAATAAATCACTTTTCCTCGTTATGCCCAGATTGAATTCATTTCGCTTGCAGCAACTAGACAGAGTGCGAAAAATGTCAAGTTGGGGCAGGCGTGATCGAGGTCAGACAAGTCCTTGCTCTCACATTTTCCCAAAATCCAAATCACTTGACCCAAACAGTCCATTTACGTTACTCCCCTTAATGCTCACCTTTCCATCTTGCCTCTCTATACCATCCCCTCTCGCCCCAAACTACTCCAACTCTCTCTCCCAACCGTTTCTGCGGTTGTGGCCGATAGCCTTCCTTGCTCATTCCACTACCGCAATCCCGTCGGACTTGTCAGCCGCTTAGCCGACCATGCTGCTCGTGAGTCTTATGCACAGTCTCCCAGGGAATACCACGAGGAGGTGGACTGACTTATTCCCCCCTATGGATGCAACAGCAGAAAAATCTCGAAAAGGGATTAACACCAGGTCGTCACCTGTTAATGAGCTCGCGCGCCCGGGTACCTACCCTAAGGTATACCCCCTTTCCCTCTTCGGCGTCAGCCACCTCCGGCCAGTGAACTCCTTACTCCGTTCCTTGGACCTCCTCCCTCCATTTAGGGGGGAAAAAGACCTTAAACCTATCTAATTCCACTTTCCCTAATCTGCTCCTTAACTCTACTCTTAATCCTATATATCCTCCTCAACCTAGTTGCTTTATTCTTCTAACATTAATATTTCCTCAGTTCTTATTCGCTCCGCCCACTCGTTCAGTTTCCGTATTTCGATGTTGTCATTGTTTCCGTCTTGGTTTCTTAGCGTTAATGTTAAGCTGTTGTATTTGTTCCTTATGTAGTCGCGTGCTGTTTGTCTGTCTGTTTCTGTGCAATGATGTTTTATATGGTCGATAGTTTCGTCCTCCGTTCCGCATGTACATGTCGCGTTGTTTGTTATCTTGAACCTGTGTAGGTATTGCTTAATGTTTCCATGTCCCGTCGCCAATTGTACCGCTTTGAAAGTCGCCGTGATTGGTTCGCGTCCCACTGTCCTACATATGTCGTACAGTTGTCCCTTATTGTTCTGGTCCCAGTTCTCCTGCCATGTGGTCATTGTGATGTCGTTCCTTGTTTTCGCCCTGTCCTTGTTGGTTTTGGTGTTGTGTCTTGATGTGTCCTCCGTTTCCTCCGTCAGTTATGCTCCCTCGTTTGCTAATCTATGTGCTATGTTATTGTGTCTGTTGTGCTTGTCGTATCCTTTTTCCCACTGTATTCGCGTTTGCCATCCTTTCTTGTACCTTTGTTCTATTAGTTTATGTATTTGTGCCTGTGCTCTGGTTGTCGTTTTCCCCTTATTGATTTGGTCTGCTATTTCGTATCTGTCCGTCTTTATTGTAATGTTATTGTTATTGTTTTCTGTCCGCTAGTTTGTTCCAGGCTTGGTGCCATGAGGAGAGTCGTAACATGTCCGTGGTGTGTTCATCGTATGTCCTCTGTTTTGATTGTTTGATGTCGTTCTTGTAGCTTGTCCTCAGTGCTCTGTATCGTTGTTTCATTTCTTCTTTGGTCGTTTCATCTATTGTGGACTGAATTTTTCGTCTTTCTTTGTTTAGTCTTTTCTTGGTTTTCTCCAGATTCTCATTCCACCATCCCGTCTCGTCTCCTGTTCTGCATGTCTTTGTCTTTATGTGTTTTTTACATGCTCTCTTACATATGTTGGTCGCTGTCTCCGCCAGTTCGTTGATTGTTTGTCTCCAGTTCATGTTTTTGCTGTGTCTACTTATGTAGTCCTTAAATCTTGTCCAGTTCGTGTTTAAAAATTATATTCTGTGTCTATCTCGAATGATATATATTTGTGGGCGGAGAGCGTCTCATCGTCTTCCACCTTCCATTCCCTTGTCCTTAACCCCTTCGTGAGAGTGATGTCTATAAAGCTGTTTCCCATTGGATCTTCAAATGTTGGTTGTTCCGTCTTTTTGTTCTCTAGTGTGTATTGATTGTCGATGATCCAGGTTGTTAAGTCCTCCCCTCTTTGGTCGTTTGAGTTCCCTCCTCATATCTGGTTGTGTGCGTTGAAGTCTCCTCCCAATAGATGTTGTTCCATTTGTGTATTTCCTCCTCGTTGTTTGCTGTCAAATTGTTCTGTTCTAGTATTCCTATTTCCTCCTGGCTCGTCCTATATTGATGTTATGTATATTCCATTCTACAGCTCGTCACAGTGAAACTGTTTTTCGCGCCGGAATTATTCACTATATTCGCACGCTATCCATCTGTATTAGATACACAATATTGACTTGCATTTTCAGGATCTGGATCATTGTCGCCCCATTCTCCAGACTATGGATTTGGGTCGTGTCCCCCCAACGTGAGGGAAGCGGCCACCCAACTAGCAGCCGCGCTTCAAAACGCCACTTCTCCGGCTCCTCCCGATCCACAAGTTGCCAAAGTATTGCTCCAATGGATTAATCAGGTAAAACTAGATTCATAAACTGACCAAATTAATCGGATCTCCAAGACGGATTACAAAGTCGAGTTGAAAGTTTCTTGCTGTTTTGACCAAAAGTGGCCCAACAGCACCGTGTCTTTGAGTGCCTTCCAAATTACCCAAAAAAAAACTCCTATCTGGACACATTGTTCTTGGACACAAGTTCCTATCTGGACACATTGTGTCTTAAGGTTTAGCCTAACTATGCATATTCTGTTCAACATGACAAAGTCCAGAACAAATGGGGTGCATTAAACGAGCCCGCGGTCGTACGCAAATGGTTTTAATTTTGTGTGAACCGCATGGGAGGTGGTTAATTGTGTCTGCACACTAGTTTTGTTTAAACTGGCGATTTCAGATTGAGATGGACTGGCAAAGGAAAGTGCTGCATGTTGTGAAACTTGTACTCTTTTGTATCATCAATTTCCCTCTATTTCCAGGCTCTATCAGATCTCTGTTTAAGTCTGCTGTGTGGCGAACGTCGATTTATCGATTCGCAATTTTATAGTGGCTTTCTATTATCCCAGCACGAGATATGAGAATGCATAAAGTGGAAATATGCGTGCAGGGATTGCATTCGTTAGTTTAGGCATTTTGGCTGGCAACAGATGTGATTAATGGAATCCGCTTTTTTCCATTTTCAAAATTCCTTCGTGGATTTGCTCTCGTCGCCTTTCCCTTATACATGTTTAATGCCACAAACCCCCACTGACAAACTTTTTTAGAGGAAAAGTTTTCAGGCGATTGATCGACAAAAGGGAGCCAGCCGGTTGTTTAACTGAAGGTTATAAGCTGGTAAAAATGCGCATTTGGAAATATAATTTGAATAAAAAAGCGGTTGTTGGATGAGCCGAGACTAGGACGGCTGATAATGCGAAAAACACAGGAAACATTTTTAAATGCCCCAAAAATCGCAAATTTGCATATTTGGGAAGCTCTGAAGCAGTCGAAAGCAGTCGAATAATTCGCAAGTGAAATTTTTGTTTTTTTGCCGAAAGTTTCATAAGGATGGAGGCCAATGTTTGGGGTAATAAATTTGCATAAAAAAGGAAATGAAAGTCTGCAAATGGTCCTTGAAGTCTGCAAATGTAGTGATTGGTATTTTGTACACTTTTCGTTCAAAAAACTGCCTTTGCTCAGGGACTTAATTAGCAAATGACCAGCTCTTAGCGTTCCAGCTGCTAGTATTAACTCATTGGATCCGAGAACTAGAGCGACAGAGCCATAATCACGGGGCTATTATCCTCTGGATTAAAATTAATCTGGCTCGTTCTTAATCGGCCTGGAAACTAAGCAAAAGGTCTTAGTTAGGGAAATGTCGCGTATGTAGGAAAATCCGTCGGGAAAATCGCCCAAAGCATTTCAACACAAAACGCGACGTTTTTTTATGGTCGAACAATTCGAAGTTGTCGTTCAACTGGGGCAAACACGCAGTTTTAAGATCCTACTTATTGTCGACACTACGCCGATAAAACTCATGTTTGAGTCGATTTTGCAACTCAAATAAAAACAGCCAAAACTTTAAATTCCTGAAATTTGGACTTTTCTGACAAAACTGCCAACATTTCCCGATCGACGCTTCACTTTCTAAAAAGGCCATTTAGTTCTTTCTGCAGTGGTGTGAAAATGGGCGCTCTTGCTCAATTCGTTTCCGAGAAATGAGAAATATAGAAAGTCTTCATACCTAAGATCAGAGGCTTCCTCGGTAAAGGTTCAATTTTACAGCCTTAGATCAGCTTCAGTTTGCGAGTTGTGCATTTTTAAACAAAAGCTCGCACGTTTGCGACCGTTTCTGGATTTGAGCGCATTTTCAAAAAATCTTAGAAATAGAACGAGCGCTCTGAATCTATAGAAATTGGGCGTCCCTAAGAACAAAGGCTTATTTGGTACATGTTCCATTTTACAGCCTTAGATCTGCTTCAGTTTGCGAGTTGTGCAATTTTTAACCAAAGCGCGCACGTTTGCGACCATTTCTGGATTTAGCGTAATTTCAAAAAATATTTGAAATAGAACGAGCGCTCTGAATCAATAGAAACTCTTCATACCTAAGAACAAAGGCTTCTTCGGTAAATGTTCAATTTTACAGCCTTAGATCTGCTTCAGTTTGCGAGTTGTGCATTTTTAACCAAAAGCGCGCACGTTTGCGACCGTTTCTGGATTTGAGCGCATTTTCTAAAAATCTTAGAAATAAAACGAGCGCTCTGAATCTATAGAAATTGGGCGTCCCTAAGAACAAAGGCTTATTTGGTACATGTTCAATTTTACAGCCTTAGATCTGCTTCAGTTTGCGAGTTGTGCATTTTTAAACAAAAGCTCGCACGTTTGCGACCGTTTCTGGATTTGAGCGCATTTTCAAAAAATCTTAGAAATAGAACGAGCGCTCTGAATCTATAGAAATTGGGCGTCCCTAAGAACAAAGGCTTATTTGGTACATGTTCCATTTTACAGCCTTAGATCTGATTTAGTTTGCGAGTTGTGCAATTTTTAACCAAAGCGCGCACGTTTGCGACCATTTCTGGATTTAGCGTAATTTCAAAAAATATTTGAAATAGAACGAGCGCTCTGAATCAATAGAAACTCTTCATACCTAAGAACAAAGGCTTCCTCGGTAAATGTTCAATTTTACAGCCTTAGATCTGCTTCAGTTTGCGAGTTGTGCATTTTTTAACCAAAATCGCGCACGTTTGCGACCCTTTCTGGATTTGAGAGCATTTTTAAAAAATCTTAGAAATAGAACGAGCGCTCTGAATCTATAGAAATTGGGCGTCCCTAAGAACAAAGGCTTCTTTGGTACATGTTCAATTTTACAGCCTTAGATCTGCTTCAGTTTGCGAGTTGTGCATTTTTAAACAAAAGCTCGCACGTTTGCGACCGTTTCTGGATTTGAGCGCATTTTCAAAAAATCTTAGACATAGAACGAGCGCTCTGAATCTATAGAAATTGGGCGTCCCTAAGAACAAAGGCTTATTTGGTACATGTTCAATTTTACAGCCTTAGATCTGCTGCAGTTTGCGAGTTGTGCATTTTTAAACAAAAGCTCGCACGTTTGCGAGCGTTTCTGGATTTGAGCGCATTTTCAAAAAATCTTAGACATAGAACGAGCACTCTGAATCTATAGAAATTGGGCGTCCCTAAGAACAAAGGCTTATTTGGTACATGTTCAATTTTACAGCCTTAGATCTGCTTCAGTTTGCGAGTTGTGCATTTTTAACGAAAAGCGCGCACGTTTGCGACCATTTCTGGATTTAGCGTAATTTCAAAAAATATTTGAAATAGAACGAGCGCTCTGAATCAATAGAAACTCTTCATACCTAAGAACAAAGGCTTCCTCGGTAAATGTTCAATTTTACAGCCTTAGATCTGCTTCAGTTTGCGAGTTGTGCATTTTTAAACAAAAGCTCGCACGTTTGCGACCGTTTCTGGATTTGAGCGCATTTTCAAAAAATCTTAGAAATAGAACGAGCGCTTTGAATCTATAGAAATTGGGCGTCCCTAAGAACAAAGGCTTCTTTGATACATGTTCAATTTTACAGCCTTAGATCTGCTTCAGTTTGCGAGTTGTGCATTTTTAAACAAAAGCTCGCACGTTTGGGACCGTTTCTGGATTTGAGCGCATTTTCACAAAATCTTAGAAATAGAATGAGCGCTTTGAATCTATAGAAATTGGGCGTCCCTAAGAACAAAGGCTTCTTTGGTACATGTTCAATTTTACAGCCTTAGATCTGCTGCAGTTTGCGAGTTGTGCATTTTTAAACAAAAGCTCACACGTTTGCGACCGTTTCTGGATTTGAGCGCATTTTCAAAAAATCTTAGAAATAGAACGAGCGCTTTGAATCTATAGAAATTGGGCGTCCCTAAGAACAAAGGCTTCTTTGATACATGTTCAATTTTACAGCCTTAGATCTGCTGCAGTTTGCGAGTTGTGCATTTTTAAACAAAAACTCGCACGTTTGCTACCGTTTCTGGATTTGAGCGCATTTTCAAAAAATCTTAGAAATAGAACGAGCGCTCTGAATCTATAGCAATTTGGCGTCCCTAAGAACAAAGGCTTATTTGGTACATGTTCAATTTTACAGCCTTAGATCTGCTTCAGTTTGCGAGTTGTGCAATTTTTAACCAAAAGCGCTCATGTTTGCGACCATTTCTGGATTTAGCGTAATTTCAAAAAATATTTGAAATAGAACGAGCGCTCTGAATCAATAGAAACTCTTCATACCTAAGAACAGAGGCTTCCTCGGTAAATGTTCAATTTTACAGCCTTAGTTCTGCTTCAGTTTGCGAGTTGTGCATTTTTAACCAAAAGCGCGCACGTTTGCGACCGTTTCTGGATTTGAGCGCATTTTCTAAAAATCTTAGATATAGAACGAGCGCTCTGAATCTATAGCAATTTGGCGTCCCTAAGAACAAAGGCTTATTTGGTACATGTTCAATTTTACAGCCTTAGATCTGCTTCAGTTTGCTAGTGGTGCATTTTTAACCAAAAGGGTTAATTTCTGGATTTGAGCGCAATTTAATAAATCTTAGAAACTGAACTAGTGCTCTGAATCTATAGAAATTCGGTGTAGATGGTGTGGATCCAACGACATCAAAACGAACTCTGTGGCTGAAATGGTTCTTGAGAAACGCCGAAAAAGGCAGCATCATGTTTGAGTCGATTTTGAAACTCAAATAACAACAGCCAAAACTAAAAGTTCCTGAAATTTGGACTTTTCTGACAAAACTGCCAACATTTCCCGATCGACGCTTCACTTTCTAAAAAGGCCCTTTGGTTCTCTCTGCAGTGGTGTGAAAATGAGCGCTCTTGCCCGATCTGTTTCCGAGAAATGAGCAAAAACGGGAGGGAAAACACGAACTTTTGCCCTAATCTTGCACCTAAATGTCGGTCTTCAGTTTTTTCGCCCCAGTAACCTTTCTGGAAAAATACGCCAATTTTGAATCTTTCTATAGCAGATATAGATCAAGAATCACATTTGGTACCAATAACTAGTCTGACGTGTGGAAAGTTCTCTTTAAGACCTCTCGATTGTATAGAACTGTTTTCATGAGATCCCTTATTCCTAGTTTAAATTTAAACCATTTGTAGTTTTAATACTGCAATAATTTTACAATCGTTTTAAAGGGCTGCGTTTCTGGAATATTGTGCACACATTTCACTCCTGTTGGTTGTCAGGTTTTGGCGTAAAAACAGCGAAATTAGTGTGCAGGTAATGAAAATTAGTAGTTAAACAAGTCCCAAATTCACTGCGTATCTGCATAAACGGGTTATCTGCGTTGCACACTCTTTGGATAAGCCTATTAGGGAAAGCGAATTATTCCAAATAGATACAAAGAGAGTGTAACTAATTTATGCACACCGACGATTTCTTGGGCCCTGTTCATTGGGGCATTTTCAGAATTTTTGGGGATCTCGGTACGTTGGCAGATTGACTCCAGTGAATGAGTTTGGTTTTGTTGTTGTTTGTTATGTCATGATGGTGGATGCGCTGCTGAAGACATTCGAGAATCATCTTGAGCCGAGAGAAAAGAATAATTGAAAAACTGTTTTATTCCAGAGGACGTTTTGTTAATTGGAATCAACCAAAGTTGCACTCTTAATGGCGGTTTTTGTACAAATTCTTCCTGTTTGTTCACTTGAAAGTATCGAGGTTGCATTGATGGGTTTCACGAGATTATTACTTTCAACTTCAAGCCATTTCGGAATTTACGTCTGGATAAATTTTATATGAAAAAGCACGGCGCTAACAATGAATCCAGGCATAAACTCCTGCATGCATTTAATGAACCAGGAAATCAATTTTAGCATCAATTCGGTCGCGTTGGTCTCCAACTGTACGATCTCTGCGTTCTTAATCTAATAGAAACCGAAAGCTTTTCTGAAAATAGTCGCACAGAATACAATTTTCCAGTCGTCGCTATGTTGTCGGCGACAGAAATTTTATTTGGGATTTTCGAATAAAACACTGGTGGCATGTTGGTTTGGTTTCATCGCACATTTATTTCGTCGATGTGTTTAGTGTCTCGTGTATCTGATTTCTACCGGCGTATGTGTTGATTTTGATGCAAAATACGGAAAATGCACAACCATGGAGTTTCGAAGCAATGTGGCTTCAGTGAAGATGACGGTGAAGAGGATGAGGTTACCTTTTTGTTACGCTTGAAGCCTGCTCCCACGCCACCGGCAAGGCGAAGGAAACCCCCAATCTGCCATACAACAACCCCTAAAGGCTGGGACGTGGTAATTGAAAGACCGCCTTCCAGCTCCATGAAGGAGAGCAGGTTTAGTCTGGATGCTCAGGATGGAGCGGGGTGGAATCAGACAAATAATTTTGACGCAACAGCTGTTAAGCCTTCAGCTCCGCCGCACGAGCCTTGGGACCCTTGCTGGTGGAGCCCCACCGCTCTAGGGTAATATTTAAGGGAAAATCGAGGCCGATTTCTCAAAGCCAATTAACTTCCAGATTGGGCTCCTACTACCACGCAGCCAATTTTCAACCTGGATACTCTGGTGAGAGAGTTTGCCGATTTTTAACACGCTAACACATATTGAGGACTGGCAAATCAGACCCTTTTCAAGCGTCAGGCCTCATAATTAAATTGCCTGGCTTCGATGCACATTTACATATAACAGACGCCGCATATTAATTAATACATTCCGTGAAATTCAGTGAAAATTTCGAAACAATTCCCCTAAGCCGAAAACTCCGGCCTGATGCTACTTGTCGTCTAACGAGGCTGACTGGAAAGTCGGAAATCGATACTTGGTGGTCTGGATAACGCCGTTCCCTATAACCTAGGCCTATGCCCTACAAAGGGTTATTAAGTCGGTTGGATTGAAACTGAATCCATGCGAAAGAACCTGGAGCGAGTGGTTTCTTTGCGTAATTTCCCGTTTGAAGTTATGCGTTCTTTCTTTTTTATATGTGGACTGTTTTGGTTTCGATGTCAAATATTTAGAGGTTTTATGATGGATTTCATACATTTCTCAAAGGAAATTTTCATTGACTGTTCCTTGTATTAATAATCCATATTTTGACCACAAAAATACACCTTCGTCAGTAAACTTTACCAAACCAGACTAGACGGGAAGATCACTCCAAATACAATAACAGGAAGAGGTAATGTAGAAGACGCATGGGAAAAAAAATAAGAAACAACATAAAGAACAGTGCCAAGGAAGCCCTAGGAGGAAGACCAACAAACACAAATAAAAGAAACAATAAGCCATGGTTCATCCTGGAAGTCCAGGAATTGGCAAAAGAGACCATCAATAACAGATCACCCGAAGAATATCAAGTCTACAAAAGAGAAAGAAACAGAACAACGAATGCGATTAAACAACTCAAAAGGACATACTGGGAAAGGTTCTCGGTGGAAATGGAACATGACCTATACGGGGGCCAGAAGAAGGTCTGGAACATGCTACGAAAGAGAAAAAAGCGAGTCAATGGGGAAGTAGTTTACTAGAAAACAGACAACTACAAGTACGAATCGACAAAACACTGTCATTTTCTTTTTCCTCTGAACAAGGGCTCCCTCAAGGATCCCCGCTCTCACCGTTTCTCTACAATATATACTGCCATGACATATACAATTACAACTTACCAGACAAAAATCAAATCGACAGATCGGCATACATATTACAATACGCAGACGACACGGCCCTTATTGTACATGACAAAACTACTGAGAGAGCAGCTCAAAGACTCCAAACACTAACAAACAACACAATGACATGGTTTTATAAATGGAGACTAACACCAAACGCGTCAAAAAACCAACTTCTGATCACAAACCACAGACTCAACGCTGACTCCTCTACAATAACTGCAGACGGCCAAACGTCACAACCAAAAAATGACGTAAAATACCTTGGAATCACAATTGACCACAAACTTAAATTCACTAAACACATACGAAACATCAGGGCAGAAACAATAAAGAGAACAAAACACTTCCGATCACTAACCTACAAAGACAGAGGAATTAGCACAAACACCGCCACCAAAATATACAAAGCTATTTGTAGACCCTTGCTAGACTATGGACATATACTCATGACCAACGGAACAGAAAGGACAAAACGTTATATACAAACAACAGAACAAATTGCACTAAGACTAATAACACGAATAAGACACCCCCAAAACCCACTACACAACCCCTCCACCCAACTACTATACGAACGCACAAACATGACAAAGATTTCGGAAAGACTCATACAGCTACAGACAAAATGGACAAACAACCCCTACAACTGGACCATACTGAATCCCCTTTGTCTTACAAGACCAACCAGACAATCCCGCTTCCGTTTCCCTACATCGCTACTCGAACACTTACAAACGCAACTGACTACTGGACAATAAAATATTTTTTTCTTGTCATTAGAATTGGAAAGTTTATTTAATAAGATTGTTAACCTAGAATAAGAGAATTTTCATATTTGTTTTTTATTTAGATTTAGACTATATGTATTAAACAAGGGCAGAAAGACCGATAGGTCGATAGCCTTTTTTAGAAATAAAGATGTTTACTACTACTGGGGAAGTAGTAGTAAATGCAATAGACCAAGAAACATGGGCCTAAACGATAGCAATAGCGAAGGATACAGAAATCGAAAATCCATCATCTCCAGGCGAACAAGAGGAAAACATAACACTGGAAGAAGTTCAAACGCTCATTCACAGACTAAAGAACCGAAAATCTCCATAATAAGTGCCACATAAACCTAATAAAGCAGCTTAACATAAACAATAAAACAATGATAAGAACAGAATGTGGTCTAACTAGAGGACTTAAAGTCTCATGCGACATTAGTCAGGGAGATAGTCTTAGCCCATGCCTTTTTAACATCATAATGGACCAAATAGTTGAAAGTGTCAACGAAGTCGATGCAGAATTCAAGATGAACAACCGCCGCCTGAGAATACTCTGTTACGGAGGCGATGCAGTCATGCCGGCAGGGAGCGAAGATGGCCTGCAGCGCCTTCTCTACAGATCCAACCTAACAGCACAGAGGCTTAATATGCAAATTTCGATCGAAAAAACACAATCTGTGGCAATATCCAAAGATCCTCCAAAGATGAATTTCAGCCATCAGAAGTACAGAGAATGAGGTGGACAACCAGATCAGAAAAGCCGTAAGAGTATCACGATGTTTGCGAGATATAATTTGGAAGAACAAATATATGACCACAGAGAGCTTATAAGACTTGGGTCAGGCCCACAATGACCTACGCCGCCGAGACAAGAGCTGAAGCGTCTGTTAACAAAAGGAGAATGAGAACAGGGGAGAAGAGATGCCTCAGAACAATAAAATGGATCACATTGCATGACAGGATACGCAATGAGAACACCAGAAGAGAACTGGGAGTGCAGGACGTTGTCTGATGGGTGAGAGAGAGACGTTGGTGTTGGAGAGACCACATTGAACGAATGTGTCCAGAAGCAAGTCGCCCAGCTGCAGCCCCCCAAAACGCTGGTATCAAAGCTGGAGATCAGGATCACAGGACGGCTGATGACAGAATTGACAGGACTTTGTCCTTTTACAAGAAGAAGAAGAGCAAGATTCCCATTTTCACTATAGGGAATCATTATTATTTTTTATGTAAATATGAAATGGCCATAAAATGCCCGGAAAATGGCAATGAAAAAATGTATTTAAGATCACCTAACCTCTATTTCGTCCATTCAAGAACTTGAAACGTCCTGTTGGCAGCTGTCGTATACTACTGCAGAACGATTATTGACAAATTAAGCAAACGTATTAGGAGGCTGTATATTGTTGGAAGCAAAAATGGTTCCGAACGTGTACGGAAATTTCGAAGAAGAAGCAAACGTTTCAAGTTACGTTTTCGTGCGAGCGATGAAAATCGTGCAGTTTCTGAGTCGAGCAGTTTAAATGAACAAAATGAACGAACAGTGCAATTCAACTTCTGATAATTGATAAAATAACAGTTTGGAGTTCCTGAAAATGTGGAAAATTTTGAAGAAAGTACACATGAGGCTAAAGCTCGTTCACACGGTGACATTAATGTCGTGGCAGCCGCCAGGGTCACGCTGTCATACGTCAAACCATTTCGATATGTGACATTCAACAGTTCAGACAATCACACTGTTGTGGACGACATTAGATGTCGCGACATTAATGTCACCGTGTGAACGAGCATTTAGTGAAGCGAAGTTTTGGCCTAAAAATACCTAGTTTCGCTAGCCCATTTTTATTACTAGAACAGGGTTAGAAAAAACGTTTCTTTATTGTAAGATAACCGACTAAGAAAAATGTCCAATTCCTACCCAGTGCCTAATGAAAATGGCCAATTCCGACTACAAAGCTACTTTGGATTGCAGACAGACAGATTGCAAGACATTCACTCATTCACCAGCTTTAGTCTAACATGCTCTAGACAAGTCAAGCATAATTTTCCCGCTTCTTGCGCCCTGTTCTATGAAAAGGATTTGCTATTCCAAGCACATAAGCATCTTTGGGCACTAAATTTAATTTCCAATCAATATGTAATCCTTTTGGCTTCAAACTGCCAGTAAATTTTCAATTGAACGCTCTAACCCCCCGACCGATTTTGGATTGCTTGCTTTTTACCAGCTACGTCTTTTTTAGCACTTCTTAGCCCTCGAGCTGAATCCCTATCCACGTGCAGCATTTCCAGGCCGATTTCCGCCACCGGATTAGCCAACGATCGCTTATTTGGCTCTTTCGGTGCCCAACATGCAGACTTTGGTTCTTCCAGTTCAGCTGTTGTCGGCAAGCCACCGAAGGCCCTCCAGAAAAAAGTTGGCGCAGTGGAAAAAAGCACATTGCCTTTGGATAATGGGGTTAGTGTTGTGTGCTTTGGGCTCTAATTAATTTTTAAAAAGGCTCGCAGAAAAGCGTGTGATAAACATAAAAATGGTGATGACGAAACCAGTCCAAGTGGTATAAATTAATTCGCATTCCTCTTGAATGGGGGAAACGTCGTTTGCAGCATCGGAAACGGCACCGAAAACGGAACTCTTTTCAGCTCCAGAGAAACTGCTTCGTTAAGTAAATGCCAGGATTCTTACGCAGGGGGATGGCAGCTGAAGGGAAAGGAGCCACAACAGGATAAAGCTAGGGCCTTCTTGGTGCCCGGGGTATTGATTCGGACATACCTGAATTGCAGTTTCCATTCGATTTAGAACAATAATTTAATCAGCTGAGGCACCAGCCGCGAGTATTAGTTCCCAGTTTCAGTCGGAAACTTCAGTTTGCACCAATTTCGTGTCTAGTCGAACTTTGTTCCGATAGTAACATGAACCTAGTAAGTGTATCAAATTCCCAAAGCGAGCGGAATCAGCTCCGCTTCGAAACAACTACGACTATTTAATTGTAGACAATTCGGATTTTATACAGGGTGTTTCAATGCGGCGGCCTCCAACCCTAGGGAGTGTTCAGGGTCTCGATAGAAGACGTTTGAGTAGAAGAATGCTTGGCAGGAAATTCCTCCTAAAAGCGCTACGGCCGTTTTGCACAAAATCATGTTTTAAGAAGGTTTTAGTTTAGAAGAAAGTCGACTTTACTCGGTCTCGTTTTTGATGCTGGCACATTGGGGGTTCTAAATGTTGCCAATTGGCAAATGCCAAATTACTCTTGCGTGAAAAACGCGAAATTAATGCCGGGAAACCCAAATTACACATTCCAGTCATTAACAATTAAGCCATTTTAAGGCAGCAGGGAATTTTCCGGGGAAAATTGCATTTCCAACAGGAATCAAAGCAGTGGAGGCCTTAAGAGTCTTAGTGAAACACGCAAATGAAATTCCTGGCTTGGAAAATGTAACTAGATCAAAGGTCAAAGGGTTTTTCGGCCTGGAATACGTGCGCATTGTGCGAAAGTCGCCTGGAGTTTCTACATTAGTACGTTTTATTAGCGGAATTTGCTTTTGTTGGCGCCTGGACTGTCCTGAAAGCTTCCACAACAGCCCTTTTTTCCCTAAACCTAAAATTTCGCCTCGGATTAACCAGCTTTATCGCAAATACTTTTGCAGATTGATGCACTAAACCCGCACAGTCTTGTTGATTCGCATTTATGTCACTAAACTTTTTCTTTATTTCAGGTAAATGCTACTTTCACTTCACGGGTACCTGACTGGCAGGTAAGTGTGATAGCCCCAAATGTCCAAAGCCAATATGATCTCTAGATTTTTTTTGTTTTTGCAACCTGAATTTTATCCCGACAGCTGCGACAATTATTGCAAAAATTAGGGCAATTTAATCAAGCTTGAAATATTCCCTGAGCGCAACCAACAATGTTGCGCTCAGGGAATATTTAAAGCTGATAGAGAGCCAAGAATTCCGGATGGAAGAATTCCTGCCATTGCCCGGATTTCATCGCATAACTTCCGTAGGATTCACCAGCAAGCAACCAATTTAAATCATGGTGTTTATGAAGAATCGTTTTAATAATACCCCGGTCTGTTTTACTTGTTTACAAAACAACATGTTCACATTATTTGGCTTTCTACTAACAAATCAAACAACCGAAACGTTGAGCAGACGTGCGCTCTATAAGCAAAATTAATAAAATGGTTTATGGGCACGTCGGATGCTATTGCTCCGTACAAAATTAAACTAAAATTAAACAACTAATTTAGTGTTTAGTTTATTTCAAGCGATCAGCCAGTTGCTGCTGTCGCCAAACTCGGCGGTGTTAAATCGGGTCTGTATTGTGGACGCTTCTCCTCACTCACAGCTCGGAAATCGTAAATATTCTTTTAGTGCCACTTTTAAGATGCAGTACGATGCATTGCAGTCTTATCGGTAGTACTTTGTGTTATCGGCGACTTTAGTGTGAAAATCAACATTTATTAAAGTGTTTTTCGCTGGTCTTTGATTGGATACTTGCAGTTTAGTCGGCTCCACAAGTAAGGATATTTTTAGACATGTTTTTTGCTGACAACTAGTCGAATGCGTGCGGTCATTTAACACATTTAATGAGCGTTTAAAAACAAAAAAATCATTAATCGTTCAACCAGTGAATGCGCTTAATGTTCTGCATCTCTAGTCACCAGACAGTTACCGCCCTCTTTTTATTATTCATAGGCAAACCTTCATTGTTCTTCTGCCCTTCGCTTTTTACGGGATCCCAAGACACTCCCTGTTATTTCCATGCAGGTCCAATCGTTATTTTGGCCGCCACCATCAAGGGAGGTTTTCGTGTTCAAATCGAAGAGCTGATAATGATAAGCAGCACCATTTACCATGCGTTGAAGAGCAAACTAACCGATAAACTGTTGTTATTGACGGGTGATTTGTAGCATCATTCAATGCGGCATCGATAACGCCAGCAGCGATAAAACGGTGGAATACCAGGTCCAACGAAGAATTTTTCTAAATAGAAAACCATTAACTAGCCTAAGTATATCTCGTCTAATGCATCTGCCTGTGTTTATTTTGCATGCACGTACGCGTCTGGCTTAATGATCTAAAAGCGTCAAGCTGGGAGTCCCCAAATAAACACGGGCCAAACAGCCCCCCTGTTTGTTCTTGTAGGGTGTTTTAAAGACGCTGTGGCAGTTGAAGAAGTTCTTTCGGATGTTTCGCTCACATGTGCGGTGGACATTTTCAAAGACGATCTGGCAGCGAACAAAAAATCAGAATCTTTGAACTTTTATTGAGATCTGAGCGAAGTTGATTGGCTCAAACCGAAGGCGAAATGATAACACACTTCGCATACGTTTACCTTGCAAGGAATCGATTGCAAATATTTATATGGCAACTTTAAATATTGACACATTTAAATCTTGATTGAGCTTCGACGTGTTTCTTGTAGCGCGAACAAGAACGTTGACTTTATCTGGAAAATGGTCTGATGCCCGTTTTGTCGCAATAGTAATACACTGATCCAGGCGGGCCCGATTTTCCTTTTTTCGATATCGGAAAAAACTCCGCCTCATAATAAGACGGGAAATGGAATTTCTTGGGAATTGAACATTCGACTGGCGTTTTCTTTTTCTGTAGCGAATGTACCGTTTGAACTTCGGTTGGAACGCAGAACTAAGCCAAGTCGGACCTGAATCCTACTTAAATTTGACTTAAACATTCCAGTTGCACACCTTTTACTTGTAATTGATGCATCGACGACTCTGCTATCAAGATCACGCATTGAATCTGCATCGATGCTGCAATTTAAGTCCAGTTGCGCCTAATTGTGTGTAACCGATTTCCTGTTCTTCGGCTTTAATCGAGGCCCGTTGATTGTCCAAATAAGGCATATTTGCAATTACGTCGTTCATCATTCCGTGTTTTTTACGCAATAAGTGATGAGAAAATTCGTTCTGATTACGCACTCCATTTTGGATTTCTCAGTCTGAGGAAGAGATTTCTGAGGCTCTGAGAGTTTGGAAAAAGGTTATAAACATTTTTGAGTTTATTTTTCCAAATCTCATTATAATTCCTGGATTGAAATGCCGTGGTCGCAAAATTACTTGCACTTTTTGGAGGGAGAGTTGTGTTGAAAACGCCGCTCACATTCATACATTCCTCAAAAAATCCCTGATGATGGTTTGGCCGAGAAACTTTCAGGATTTCAAATCTGTTCTTTGCGCTTGTCAATTCGAAACCCCTCAAATCTCCAGCTCGGTTGATTTCGGAGGAATAAATTGTTTAAAAGGGGTTTGCAAACTGGCTGCTGAAAAAGTCGCTCACTTTCATAAATTCATCAAAAAATGCCTGATGATGGCGTCAGCGTTAAACTTTTATGTACTACAGGGCGGAATTCGCTGTTTCAAATGCAACAGCAGGCAAATATCCAGATGTTTCTGTCATGTAGACACTAATTGTTTAAAGAGCTACACAAAAGTGGCTGTTGAAATCGGGGTCCACTTTCATAAATTCCTCAAAAAATCCCTGATGATGGCTTGTCCGAGAAACTTTCAGAATTTCAAATCTGTTCTTTGCCCTTTTCAATTCCAAGCCCCTCAAATCCCCAGCTCGGTTAATTTCGGAGGAATAAATTGTTTAAAAGGCGTTTGCAAACTGGCTGCTGAAAAAGTCGCTCACTTTCATAAATTCATCAAAAAATGCCCGATGATGGCGACAGCGTTAAACTTTTATGTACTACAGGGCGGAATTCGCTGTTTCAAATGCAACAGCAGGCAAATATTCAGATGTTTCTGTCATGTAGACACTAATTGTTTAAAGAGCTACACAAAAGTGGCTGTTGAAATCGGGGTCCACTTTCATAAATTCCTCAAAAAATCCCTGATGATGGCTTAGCCGAGAAACTTTCAGGATTTCAAATCTGTTCTTTGCGCTTGTCAATTCGAAACCCCTCAAATCTCCAGCTCGGTTGATTTCGGAGGAATAAATTGTTTAAAAGGCGTTTGCAAACTGGCTGCTGAAAAAGTCGCTCACTTTCATAAATTCATCAAAAAATGCCTGATGATGGCGTCAGCGTTAAACTTTTATGTACTACAGGGCGGAATTCGCTGTTTCAAATGCAACAGCAGCTAAATATCCAGATCTTTCTGTCATGTAGACACTAATTGTTTAAAGAGCTCCACAAAAGTGGCTGTTGAAATCGGGGTCCACTTTCATAAATTCCTCAAAAAATCCCTGATGATGGCATGGCCGAGAAACTTTCAGGATTTCAAATCTGTTCTTTGCGCTTTTCATTTCGAAACCCCTCAAATCTTCAGCTCGGTTGGTTTTGGAGGAATAAATTGTTTAAAAGGCGTTTGCAAACTGGCTGCTGAAAAAGTCGCTCACTTTACACTTACACACACTCACAGCTAAGAGCAACTTATTAATTTAAAATGTTTTTTTTTGCGCAAAAACCATGAATGATTCAAGATTTCAAGACTTCAAGAAAGAGCCCAAACATGTCCAAAAAATGAATAGTGCATCTACTCAAAAAAATCAGTAAATTCCAGCTACGAAATAAAAAGTTCTGGAGGGTTTTGTACCGACTCTCAAGAATTCTTCACTTGCCCAAAGAGGATGAACTCGGTTGCTTATTAAGAGCCCGCGTTGCTTTTGCTCGACTTCTACCCACAATAGCCATTTTCGCCAGAAATGAAGCATAAAAAATTCCCCTAGACGCCTTGTATCCGGAAGAATGATGCCAATTTGCAGGCACCATGTATATCTGAGCGTCCTGCATTTAAATATTGACAACGAGGAGTGCAATAGCTATTGTCCCTAATGGAAAATTTATCATTCCATACATTATTATCGGTTATTTATAGAGCCGGTAATAGCAAAGGCATTTATGAATTCATTCCGTACATGGCAGTGACATGAATAAAAATTATCTTCACTTGCCAGTTATCTAATGGCACGTTTTTTTGTTTTCGAGTGAGAAGAATTAATTTTTTTGCGTCCAAATATGGACTTCGTTTGTACTTTTGCTGGCTGCTTAAATACACTCATCCAAGACTAAGTTGATTGAGATTTTACCTCGCCCTATACAGCACAGACTAAAAGCGGCAATGTATAGCCAGGTAATTATTTAACACCCCCTACAGCCTGTCGGTTAGGATAACGTATCAATTTAGCGGCCTATGGGGAACAGTCGATGGGGCTTTGCAGTCTCACCCGGAAAATTCCTGTAGTTAATTCCGATTTTCCGCTATGAGGACAAACAGGCGGACTTTATTAAAAGGATTTGCCCCTGGCATGGTCGCATCTTTGTCCACACTCTAATATGAATCTTCAAACCACTAGGAATTTTCCAGTGGCTGGCCAACTAGCTAATTATACTTCAGGCAGTTGTGGGTATAAATGTTGTCTGATTCTGAAAAAATATATACGTATGTGCCGTATTTTATCCGGAGCGTCCATCACCTCCCTGTATTGAATTCAGCTCCATTATTGAGAGCATCCGACCTTCTTGTCGTTTGTCGAAATGAAAAATGCACAACAATCCAAAGTTGACTAATGCTCGAGTGTCTGGACCGACATTCCTGGATCCCTCTCGCCTGGCAGCCAAATAAAAGAATCCGACAAACGAAAATAATCGGAAAACTTTAGCGGAAATGGTTGCCGTATTTTTACCAAATGAATCGCAATTTGTGCTGGATGTCTTATGGTTAGGCACACGTGTTTGTAGGTTTCAGAGTTTCAGACAAAAAGATGAGAGAAGTGTGCAAAAGTGGGGCAGTTGTTGCGGCAGTCGTGGCCGTACTGGAAAAACAGTCCCGCCAGATGACGCCGGCCCCAAAACCGCCACCCGTTCCCCCCAGGAACCCGGACAATATCCACCAATGCTCCCCGAATTTTTCGGCCAAAAATAGCGACGAACCGCGGAAGCCCGACTGCACTACAAACATAATAAACAGTAACAAAAGTGATTTTAAAAATAGAAACACTCAAGAAAGTGCGCTCGATGGGAATTATTTCGAGCTGGCCGTTCAAGATTTTAATTCGGTGGCTGAAGACGTGGAAAAGACGTTTTGTGACGATGCAGTGGCCAAGCTGAACGTGAAAAGTGATTGCGCGAAACATGTTGGTGAGCTGCGAAGGAAGAACTGCGTGACTATCGACTTGAAGAGTAAAGATGAGGAGAGAAAGACTGAAACTAGCGGCAATAGAAGCAGGTATGCAGCTGGACACAAACCTGCCGGAGCGACTTGACTTATTATGTTCCAGCTCATCATTGAAGCATCCAGCCTGCGACGCCGAAGATCTATTAGCTGTCTTGGGTTATCGAGGGAATGGGGACATTGATAGCGACAGCTTAGAGAGAAGCAGCGACAGTGAAGGCGAGCTCTACATCAACGCAGGTTTGCCCACCATAACAGAAGAAGAGCGCGTGAGTGGAAGCAGCGCTCAATCTTTTCGAGGTAGGTCGTTGTATGGTTTTTTTGTTCGAATTTTGATGGATGGATTGTCTCGGATGCTGCGTATTATAACTATTTCACAGCGATCGATATGAATGTGAGCGAGGCTGGCATAGAAAATGCAAAAGTGGCCCACATTAATCCCTCCGGAATAATGGACGGAACGGAAAGCCCGTTTTATTTTATGATAAACGATGTGCAATTAAATATTTCATTTATCTTTTCCGGGTCAAGGAGCGATAGCTTCAAATGAATTTGGTTTATGCAGTCCTGCCTAATTAACAAATTATCGCGCTCCTGTAAACTTGTTATTATTTTACGCAATTATATTCTGTTTGTACTGGGAGTTGGAATATCAGGAGTGGTAAATGTGCAGGATTTTGTCCGTGTCACACTCCCAGAGCCACTTCGGGTCTATTCGGTCTGGTCAGCTGGAGGATTAAATGCAACTAACAGATCCAAAAAAGTTTCAGATGCGACATCCTTTAAGTTTTTGCACAATGAACAATTCCAGAAATCCCAAAAAATTGAGAATGCCGAAAAACTTCAGTTGCTTCTCGCTAAGGGATTTACAAATAGATACTCTTCTTGCCAGCTTTGGGCAAGCTGACGCCCCATATTTTCCACTCATTAATCCTCAAAAACCCCACACTACACCAAATTGCAAACTTTATTCCTGCAGTTAACAGGCAGGATAATCAACCGCACTAGTGCGTTCTTAATATACCGTCTCTGGACCCGTTATTATTTTACGCAATTATATTCTGTTTGTACAGGGAGTTGGAATATCAGGAGTGGTAAATGTGCAGGATTTTGTCCGTGTCACACTCCCAGAGCCACTTTGGGTCTATTCGATCTGGTCAGCTGGAGGATTAAATGCAACTAACAGATCCAAAAAAGTTTCAGATGCGACATCCTTTAAGTTTTTGCACAATGAACAATGCTAGAGAGCCCAGCAAATAAATTTGAAAATTTCAAAAACCCAATCCAGAAATCCCAAAAAATTGAGAATGCCAAAAAACGTCAGTTGCTTCTCGCTAAGGGATTTACAAATAGATACTCTTCTTGCCAGCTTTGGGCAAGCTGACGCCCCATGTTTTCCACCCACTAATCCTCAAAAACCCCACACTACACCAAATTGCAAACTTTATTCCTGCAGTTAACAGGCAGGAGAATCAACCGCACTAGTGCGTTCTTAATATACCGTCTCTGGACCCGTTATTATTTTACGCAATTATATTCTGTTTGTACTGGGAGTTGGAATATCAGAAGTCGTAAATGTGCAGGATTTTGTCCGTGTCACACTCCCAGAGCCACTTCGGGTCTATTCGGTCTGGTCAGCTGGAGGATTAAATGCAACTAACAGATCCAAAAAAGTTTCAGATGCGACATCCTTTAAGTTTTTGCACAATGAACAATTCCAGAAATCCCAAAAAATTGAGAATGCCGAAAAACTTCAGTTGCTTCTCGCTAAGGGATTTACAAATAGATACTCTTCTTGCCAGCTTTGGGCAAGCTGACGCCCCATGTTTTCCACCCATTAATCCTCAAAAACCCCACACTACACCAAATTACAAACTTTATTCCTGCAGTTAACAGGCAGGAGAATCAACCGCACTAGTGCGTTCTTAATATACCGTCTCTGGACCCGTTATTATTTTACGCAATTATATTCTGTTTGTACAGGGAGTTGGAATATCAGGAGTGGTAAATGTGCAGGATTTTGTCCGTGTCACACTCCCAGAGCCACTTCGGGTCTATTCGATCTGGTCAGCTGGAGGATTAAATGCAACTAACAGATCCAAAAAAGTTTGAGATGCGACATCCTTTAAGTTTTTGCCCAATGCACAATGCTAGCGAGCCCAGTAAATAAAATTTGAAAATTTCAAAAACCCAATCCAGAAATCCCAAAAAATTGAGAATGCCGAAAAACTTCAGTTGCTTCTCGCTAAGGGATTTACAAATAGATACTCTTCTTGCCAGCTTTGGGCAAGCTGACGCCCCATGTTTTCCACCCATTAATCCTCAAAAACCCCACACTACACCAAATTGCAAACTTTATTCCTGCAGTTAACAGGCAGGAGAATCAACCGCACTAGTGCGTTCTTAATATACCGTCTCTGGACCCGTTATTATTTTACGCAATTATATTCTGTTTGTACAGGGAGTTGGAATATCAGGAGTGGTAAATGTGCAGGATTTTGTCCGTGTCACACTCCCAGAGCCACTTCGGGTCTATTCGGTCTGGTCAGCTGGAGGATTAAATGCAACTAACAGATCCAAAAAAGTTTCAGATGCGACATCCTTGAAGTTTTTGCACAATGAACAATGCTAGAGAGCCCAGTAAATAAAATTTGAAAATTTCAAAAACCCAATCCAGAAATCCCAAAAAATTGAGAATGCCGAAAAACTTCAGTTGCTTCTCGCTAAGGGATTTACAAATAGATACTCTTCTTGCCAGCTTTGGGCAAGCTGACGCCCCATGTTTTCCACCCATTAATCCTCAAAAACCCCACACTACACCAAATTGCAAACTTTATTCCTGCAGTTAACAGGCAGGAGAATCAACCGCACTAGTGCGTTCTTAATATACCGTCTCTGGACCCGTTATTATTTTACGCAATTATATTCTGTTTGTACAGGGAGTTGGAATATCAGGAGTGGTAAATGTGCAGGATTTTGTCCGTGTCACACTCCCAGAGCCACTTCGGGTCTATTCGATCTGGTCAGCTGGAGGATTAAATGCAACTAACAGATCCAAAAAAGTTTCAGATGCGACATCCTTTAAGTTTTTGCACAATGAACAATGCTAGAGAGCCCAGCAAATAAAATTTGAAAATTTCAAAAACCCAATCCAGAAATCCCAAAAAATTGAGAATGCCGAAAAACTTCAGTTGCTTCTCGCTAAGGGATTTACAAATAGATACTCTTCTTGCCAGCTTTGGGCAAGCTGACGCCCCATGTTTTCCACCCATTAATCCTCAAAAACCCCACACTACACCAAATTGCAAACTTTATTCCTGCAGTTAACAGGCAGGATAATCAACCGCACTAGTGCGTTCTTAATATACCGTCTCTGGACCCGTTATTATTTTACGCAATTATATTCTGTTTGTACAGGGAGTTGGAATATCAGGAGTGGTAAATGTGCAGGATTATGTCCGTGTCACACTCCCAGACCCACTTTGGGTCTATTCGGTCTGGTCAGCTGGAGGATTAAATGCAACTAACAGATCCAAAAAAGTTTCAGATGCGACATCCTTTAAGTTTTTGCCCAATGCACAATGCTAGCGAGCCCAGTAAATAAAATTTGAAAATTTCAAAAACCCAATCCAGAAATCCCAAAAAATTGAGAATGCCAAAAAACTTCAGTTGCTTCTCGCTAAGGGATTTACAAATAGATACTCTTCTTGCCAGCTTTGGGCAAGCTGACGCCCCATATTTTCCACCCATTAATCCTCAAAAACCCCACACTACACCAAATTGCAACTTTATTCCTGCAGTTAACAGGCAGGATAATCAACCGCACTAGTGCGTTCTTAATATACCGTCTCTGGACCCGTTATTATTTTACGCAATTATATTCTGTTTGTACAGGGAGTTGGAATATCAGGAGTGGTAAATGTGCAGGATTTTGTCCGTATCACACTCCCAGAGCCACTTCGGGTCTATTCGGTCTGGTCAGCTGGAGGATTAAATGCAACTAACAGATCCAAAAAAGTTTCAGATGCGACATCCTTTAAGTTTTTGCACAATGAACAATGCTAGAGAGCCCAGCAAATAAAATTTGAAAATTTCAAAAACCCAATCCAGAAATCCCAAAAAATTGAGAATGCCGAAAAACTTCAGTTGCTTCTCGCTAAGGGATTTACAAATAGATACTCTTCTTGCCAGCTTTGGGCAAGCTGACGCCCCATATTTTCCACCCATTAATCCTCAAAAACCCCACACTACACCAAATTGCAAACTTTATTCCTGCAGTTAACAGGCAGGAGAATCAACCGCACTAGTGCGTTCTTAATATACCGTCTCTGGACCCGTTATTATTTTACGCAATTATATTCTGTTTGTACAGGGAGTTGGAATATCAGGAGTCGTAAATGTGCAGGATTTTGTCCGTGTCACACTCCCAGAGCCACTTCGGGTCTATTCGGTCTGGTCAGCTGGAGGATTAAATGCAACTAACAGATCCAAAAAAGTTTCAGATGCGACATCCTTTAAGTTTTTGCCCAATGCACAATGCTAGCGAGCCCAGTAAATAAAATTTGAAAATTTCAAAAACCCAATCCAGAAATCCCAAAAAATTGAGAATGCCGAAAAACTTCAGTTGCTTCTCGCTAAGGCATTTACAAATAGATACTCTTCTTGCCAGCTTTGGGCAAGCTGACGCCCCATATTTTCCACTCATTAATCCTCAAAAACCCACACTACACCAAATTGCAAACTTTATTCCTGCAGTTAACAGGCAGGAGAATCAACCGCACTAGTGCGTTCTTAATATACCGTCTCTGGACCCGTTATTATTTTACGCAATTATATTCTGTTTGTACAGGGAGTTGGAATATCAGGAGTGGTAAATGTGCAGGATTTTGTCCGTGTCACACTCCCAGAGCCACTTCGGGTCTATTCGGTCTGGTCAGCTGGAGGATTAAATGCAACTAACAGATCCAAAAAAGTTTCAGATGCGACATCCTTTAAGTTTTTGCACAATGAACAATGCTAGAGAGCCCAGCAAATAAAATTTGAAAATTTCAAAAACCCAATCCAGAAATCCCAAAAAATTGAGAATGCCAAAAAACTTCAGTTGCTTCTCGCTAAGGGATTTACAAATAGATACTCTTCTTGCCAGCTTTGGGAAAGCTGACGCCCCATGTTTTCCACCCATTAATCCTCAAAAACCCCACACTACACCAAATTGCAAACTTTATTCCTGCAGTTAACAGGCAGGATAATCAACCGCACTAGTGCGTTCTTAATATCCCGTCAATATTTATCAATATCTTATCCTCAATATCATGCGATATTGAGGTTTTTAACACATCGAACTACAAAACGAACGTCATTATATAAAAACTCGCTTGGTCGTCCCTTTGCTACGTAGAAAGTTGCCGTTCATACGGCAAGTTTTACGTTTCAACTCGTTTGAATGGTCACCGTAAACAAAACCGGGTTCTCATCCAAAAATCACTGTGTAGATTCAGCCACAATATTGTTTTAGAATAATGCTAATTAGACGCCCCCCATGCATGCCTGACTCTAATGGAAAAGGATTCGGTCTAAAATTAGCGTGATTATAAACCAAATAAAGCCGCGGTTGTTTTTAAATCCGCCGATGAGCAGATAGAAAACATGTGCCGCTATGAATATGGGCTCATCAACATGCAAATATGTACGTTACTTTGGGTTTTGCTTTCTTGTGCTCCGACGTGACAAGGCCCAAGTTCTTCACCTGGATAGTCCGTATAAAAATATCCAGGATTACAGATAATCAATTAATTTAATAAATAGGCCAAACTCTCCAGTTAATCCTCTGCCTGGCATCGGTCCAGATCGTAGATCCAAAAATAGCCACCTGATAGGCCAGATTCGAAACATGTAGATTTCGTTTAAGCAGACGCTCGTGTCCACTTGTGTTTTTGCCATTTGAATTGTTGTGATTTCGAGTGTTTTCCACGTTCAACTTACAGGCCACTATGCATGATAGTTCAAACGGTATGTAGTTTACATGTTCTAGTGCGCTAACAAGAACGTAAGTAGCATTTTGTGTTTTTTATTTAAAAAACATACTGTTCGTTCCGCCCTCACTTGACCTGTCGCAATTAATTTTCCAAAGTCTTGTACCTCGGGGCGCGGCCCCGTCTACTTCATAAATTGCCTGGATCCTTAGCCTTCCATTAATTATTTTGGCTTCAAATGAGCATTATATTCATGCATAACTTAAAATATATTTTTGAATAAATCAAAAGTTCCACTTTTCTCTTCAGACTAAAACCCATAAGCTCTGCACTAGATATGAACCTGCCTTGTTCCAGCGAATTATCCGGTGCAACCGGTTTTATAAGTTTTCCAATAAAAATTGCCTCGTTTAGAAGAAACAACTGCGCCCTAAAAGCTCTGGGAGGTTTACAATCCTGTTCAGGGCTTTTAATACGGAAACCCGGATAAGAAATTAACTTGTCTGGGGCCGATTCGATGGTCTAGAATCTGGGACGAGGGCTTTTAAACTTTTCGGGAAAGTTTGGCTCACTTGAACAATTGAGAAACTTGCAGGATGCGACGAAGACGACTCTAGCATTGAGGACGACTCTACGTTAAAGGACCGAAACCAGGCATGGTCTGGCAGCGTTTCTAATCAAGATGGATCCACCTCAGACTTGTCCACCACGTCGTCTGAAAGGACTGGAACTTTAGGAGGTAAAGCCGGACATTAACAGAATTTCAAATCCGGAATATCCAACTCCCATTTTACTTATGATGGCTTTCAGACAAATGTTCAACACGGTGTACAAATGACTTCCAATGGATCCGTAAAGAGCATTCTCCACTTTCCCCACCCGGCACTTCGCCACAACCTTCTCAGTCGCCCATAAGAATGGAGGAGGAGCTCACTCATGACGCGCCACCCCTTTCTAAGCCCCCCATTTCCCGGTCTCTTAGAGACAAAACCCAACGACGAAGTAACGACAAGTCCACAGGTACCCTCAAACTTATTAGTATTGCAGACTAACAGAAGAAGCGATTTTGGCTATGTAGGGCCGTCAGCGCCAGGCAGTTTGGACAGGCGAAGGCACCCACACTTGAAACGAGAAGAACGCGATCAAAAGTCGCGGTCTTCTCACGTTAAAAGCCCCCCTCGACTGGAAGATTTCCAAAGTAGTTTATATAACAGCACTCAGAATGGGTACTGTTGCCCGCCGCCCTATGAGGGCTACTTCGAAAGCTTCCACAGAAGGCACGAAAGGTACTTCCGAAAGTTCCTTCTAGAAGCAATTTGGTGACAGTTTCATTCTAGATCTGATCCACAGCGCTATGGGAGTAGTCCCATGCTCATGGAGCATAGGGAACATAGATTTTCCGATCGGGGAAGCCACCCCGATATTTATGGGGATTGTTCACGGTATCGGCATGAAATGCCGTGTTGCGCTTATCATTTAGGTCCTCCACCGTGCTGCTTTTACGGTGGGGAGCGTGGGTATCATTGGACCCCACCGCCCTTCCCTAAGGTAGACCTCGAATTACCGAAAGAAAACCCTGCATTTTTCTATCGAGATCATATTGGCTTTTTATATTGTTTAGTTTTTGTGTAATAAATTATGATGATGATGATGTTTGGTTCAGCCAGGTGAGCAGGATGAAAAGCTACGCAAAGTCCAGTACGAGAAGGACAGTCTTCAGCTGCAAGTGCAAGTTCTGACCGAGCAAATCGAGGCGCAGTCCGACAAGATTTCCGACCTGGAGAAAACGCTTCAGGAGAAGAAATCGTTGCTGTCTGATGCCGAGGAGAAACTGCAAAGGGTAAGTGGACGATGCAATGAGGCCGACCCATGGTATTAATCGGGTTCTAAATGCGATACCCCAGGAAGTCCTATCGAGGTCCTCCCTGGAAACGCAGAAATTGGAACTGATGTCACTAATGAGCGAACTCAAGCTGAACTCTGCGTCGCTGGAAAGGGAGAATCTGGAGCTGAGGAACAGCCTGTTTAACAATAACTCGGATGGTAAGAAACCTCCGGTAATGCCAAGAATACCGGGGGTTTCACACGCCCAGTTGACTTCGACACCTCAGCATTCTAGTCAGGTAAGTTCTTGCTAGGCACCATCGATTAAACTAGAGGGTGTTCAAAAAGTAACTATTCGTTACCCGAGGAGACCTGAAGAAGGATGTCCCCCAATAATAACAATAATGAAAGTTAAAGAATCCGTTTATTTAGGGACTACGAGTGTCGCCCTCGCCAAGTCCTGTAGGAATGCCGTTAGCAGCTGCTAGAAACGTTGAGCCAACCGCGTACCAAAACGAAATCTTTCGTCCCAAGGTGAGTTATAAATCCACCAACTTTCTGTGACAACAAGTGTCTTTTTGTAAACGTTTTGTCCGATTTCCAGACTCCACCATCAAGCTACAAGCGGCAAATCGACGTTCAGTATGGCAGTTTGCCACGGCAGCAATTTGTGGCAAACGGCGCCTCGAATGGAGGCATGTTTGCCATGGTGGACAACAACGCCAATCCGCAGAAAAAGGGCGTAGCATTCGGTAGGAACAGCAGTTTACAACATCTGCACATGGTGATGGGGGGTGGAAGAATGAGGGGGTTCTCAGTGCCCAATTTAGGTGATATAGTTCCAGTGACTGTAAATGTCGCAGTTGGCAAGCTTAGTCTCACCACTTTAACTTTCAATCTACTGGAGACTTATCTGGGTGAAATTGGCGAGATTTTAACATCGACCGTCTTTTCATCGAGGAAAATCTCCGGAAATTAATTACCATCATTTACTTATCTTCATTCTTCTGCTGGCGCTTGATTTAGAGTCATGTAACCACATTGACCGAAATTGATCACGCTTTGGAATGGCTCAGACTTTTAGTTGGCTTCCTGATCGGACTGTTGTAGAAGTAGCAGGTCTAGCATAAGAGCGACCCGAAAAAACAACGATTTATCATTCAAAACTCATCTTCACTTAACTAGAGGAGCTGCTTTTGTTGTTGTATTTGCGTAGTGTGTGATGAATGCGAGCTTCATTTAATTAGTTAGTTCAACCAGAGTAAAAAAGATACCTTAAGAAGTGTTAGTTCGTACGTTCTAATTCAACTCTCGGAAACGAAATACGAATCCCTAATCATGTGAATCCCATCTAATCTCAAATGCCAATTTGCAGCCGAAACTGAGAAAGCCGCCGTGGATGGCACATCGTCGAAGGAAAACTCGCCCAGTTCACCCCAGTTAACATTCAACAAGAACAAGGGCATCAAGAAAATATTCGGTAAAATGAAGCGATCGGGTTCCGGAAATCTGGAAGACTTGCCCGCAGGAGTTGGGGAGTTTCAGCGCGGTGGCGTCAGAGCGACTGCCGCCGCCAGATTGGGCTGGAGCGAACCTCAACTGAGTCCCAGGTGAGTTTCTGGCACTTTGGACACCAGAACCTCGATATATCTCGAGCGGTTTTTCAGGCCTGATAAGCCGTTCGCTGAATGGGACACTGAGAATATCTGTGACTGGTTGCAAGACCTCGGCTTGGATCAGTACATTCCTGATGCGAAGCGCTGGGTGAAAAATGGACTGCAGTTGCAGGAAAGTTCGATTGCGGACATTGAGAAAGAGCTGAATGTGAAAAACCCGCTGCACAAGAAGAAACTGCAACTGGCTTTGATTGACACCGGCGAGAACTGTTCTAGCGATTTGTATCTGTCTCTTGCTGGCAAACTTGACACCGCTTGGGTTCTTCGGTAGGTAAACGCTGCCTAGCACAGTATGCACTAGAAATTCGGCATTTACGGCAGTTCGGAGCCGGCAGGAATCACCGATAAGGAAGTCGTGTTCCAGGTGTGAAAAAATTGCGCATGAGATCAATAGGTTACTTCCCTCTAGGAGTAACACGACATCCAGATAGGAATGAGGATTGAGAATCTTTCAGTAATTTGACCAAAAATGTGCTTCTTTGATTTGTAGATGGCTGGACGACGCTGGCCTGCCGCAGTATAAAGAAAACTTTCTCATCAACCGGGTGGATGGGCGAGTGCTGCATCGACTAACTATTGACGACTTGGCCCTTCTGCATGTTACCTCATTGCTACATGTGGCGAGTATTAAAAGAGGCATCCAGGTGCTAAGGGAGAATAGCTACGAGCCCAGCAGCTTGCAAAGGAGATCGCTGCCGGACGACCCGGATAAATCCACCCCTAAGCAGATATCCTTATGGACCACTCATAGGTAAAACGTCGCCAAAGTACCATAGTGGTACGAAACATATTGGAAACCAAAAAAAAATGAGCCAAAGAATGTCTCAGTGCCCTTTTGATCACTGTATATCAAAGATCCATTTCTAATCATTAAATCTGTTGTTTAGGGTAATGGAGTGGCTTCGTGCCGTGGATCTGGCTGAATACGCCCCAAATCTTCGTGGGGCTGGCGTTCATGGTGGTCTGATGGTTCACGAGCCAAAATTCACTGCGGATTTACTGGCTTCGCTTTTGTCGATTCCGCCAGGCAAAACGCTTCTGAGGAGGCATTTGAACACGCACTTTAAAGAGTTATTGGGCAAGGATATCATACAGGAGAAGAGAGAACTGGAGGCCACCTTGGGCTATACGCCCTTAACTCCCAGCTCCAAATTGAAAGTAGGTGTAACTTTTAGGGGAGTTTGAATTAGGTGATTGGGGTTTTGTGCTGTTAAGGTGGCGAAAAAGTCGCAGTTTTCGCTCAAGAGGAAAAAAAGCAAAGGAGAGGCGGATTACGGCGACTTGGTGTGTCCACTGAATGCCGACAAACAGTCAGGTGAACTGAGTAGCTCTGGTGTTAACATGGGTGTAAGTTACTAACTATTTAACGGAACCCCCATTTTGTTCCTTGTACTAGATCGTAAATTTCAAGCAAAACCATAATATTTATTCAGGTTTTTTCAATTAAATCAGGCAGCAGAATTTTTGGTTAATTTAGTTTGTCCTTTTCATGCGACACCTTCTCAAGATCCCCGAGATATTGATCATTCATTGTTGATAGAATTTTTGCCTTATGACTACCACTGACTACTACTGGTGTTTCACTTTGGGGTAACTAGGCGCCATTTACTAACAATACTAGAAAGTGTAGCTCGGCATCTCCATAGAATATAGAAGCGCTTAGTGTGTTCTAGGCCTGGGTAACACTGTGTCGTCTCTGTGCCGTGTGACACGCACTGCGTCATCACATGCAAAAGTGTCACACGACACAGACACAACACAGTGTTACCCAGGCCTAGTGTGTTCCACTCATTTCTTCTAGTCTAGATAGTTTAGAGTAACTCTTTAGCTGACTATCTTAGTGACTTTAGAACCGATTTTTGAGCATCTGAGTGTTAGTGCTTTAGAATTGAGTTGTTGACACTATTGATACACGCAACACCAACATTTAACCCAACAATGGACAGGTTTTCCCTCAATCCACTTTTAAATTTGATTATTTTTCACAGATTATGCAAAAATGAGAAAATATGTTTCCGTAAAGACTGTTGCTGACTGAGCAGTGCCGAGAAAGTAGTACCTAAGTACCACAAAATTTTCCAAAAACCGTCATATACAGGGTGTTTGCCATAGTTATACCGACAAACTATAGTTTGAGATGCTACCAAGAATTTGGAAATGCGTATCATTCTTTTATTCATATGTAAAAGACGCTTCAGGGGATTCTAATGAAAATTTCACAGTTTGGTGCTAAGAAGGCCAGGTCTCTTTTGGATCAGTTGCAATTGATACAGTCCTTCCAGGGGCGCGCGTATCGGGCAAAAAAGTTCTTCTTTGCAACAGTTTTTACTAGACTTTGTATTACCTACCCAAAATTGTTGAAAATATTGACCATTTGCGCCTCGAAATGGGTGTTATTACTTCACGTGATTTCAAATTCGAAACTCCCTTGAGAAGACACATATTTTACACATAAAAACGCCCCACACGCTAACCTGGCTGAGTAGTTGATTTCATACTAAACTCACGACTCTTGTTGGTGGTGGCCGAAAGAAAATAATCAGCCCTATTGCTTCATTGGTGATTCTTTCGATTGCAGATGATGAAGATGGAAAACCCAGAGGGAGAGGATGTTTATCTTCGCGCTGAAAAAACAGTGGCGTCCAGATCGCTGCCCGCCTCGGTGCGGAACTCCCCAATCACCCAGCGGCATGTATAAACTTGCCTAATGGTTGAAGTACAAGTTTATCTAGCCCAAGTATTATTATGATAATTTTTTAATATCATAGTGTCTTCCCCCCAACCATATTAATGATAAGAATCATCTGCCTTAAGAAAAAAGCGAATTGATCTATAATTGTTGTTAATTGGCGTTTTTAATCAGACATTTAAACTGGATTTTTATCGCCTTACTTGCAGAATTTTGTGGCCTTTGTTGATAAAAGTTCAGTCGAGTTTTCAAAGGTGTTGCACAATTATTACTGTGTAAAGTGCTCAAAGCAATCACACTGCACAATCAGCCAAACATTTACACGTGGTGAGAGTGTCTAATTGTGAGCCCTCGTAACGCATTTATCATTGTTATCTAGTGAAAATTTATATCATCGTAGCAACAATTAATCAGGGCATTTATTATTTTTATTGTGGACTGTCGGAGTAGATCGCCAGTAGTTGAACAACTGCAGCTAAGAGTGTTTAGTCAATTACTGGTGGACAATCATTCAGTACCCGAAGAATTAGGGTAGTTTTTCAAATCTGCGTTAAGATGTTGTTGTTGAGGTTACAAGAAGATTATATTGAGCCAAGCACTAGTAGCTTCGGGTTTTTGGATCTTCAGCATTGAAGATCTAAACAAGCCCTTCTTCAATGTGTTCTAAGTAACGCTCAAAGCCGTTTATTTTAGCAGATTTGCTCGTAATAATGCACCATCCTTTTTGAGACAATATGTGTAACTTTCCTTACATAAGATGGACTTCCTAGATATGCAACAATAATATTTGGATCGAATTGACTGGTAGGGTGCCAAACAAAACAGAGAATTTACTGAATGTACATTTCGTTTTTGTACAAAGTCCTTCTATTCTTGCAGTGTATTAGGGATGTATCCGGACGTTACCAAGATCGTAGATTTTAGACAATTTTACAAACTGACCAAAAAATATTTAGAAAATATTACAGACCATATCGTAGGTCTACAACCTGTTAGCTTAAGCACTGTATGGTGTTCTTCGTTCACTCCCTGGAAGTGGGCTGGATTATTTAGACTTGGCGACATATGTGTTAAAGCATTTACTACTTGATTCTTTGCCAAATAGACGTTGTTTGTAATGAATTAAGATCCTGGTATGCATCAGTGTTATACCGTATACTATGTCGAGACAACCAACACCCAATCCATGCATTTCTAATGTAACATTTATACTATACGTATTTATCTTTTCTAATTGTTTGAATTATACATATTTTAATACAATACTATACCAAGTCGAAATAAACGTAAGATTAAATAAAGAAAAATGGGTTTAATTCACCAGGAAAAGTGTCCGCCAAGCAAACGTAAGGTAAATTAATAAATAAAAGTAGTTTGTTCCTGATTTATAGCAAGCACATTTCGACTACAGTAGAGTGATAAATTGCATTTCATCCAGTGAAAAATTGAATTTCCTAGTCGAAGCTGATAACGCATCAGTTTTGCGGCACTGAAAAACAAGTGCTCCTGATTGCAAAGTCTATTGTGTGCGGCGATAAGAAGTCCAATTAATCGCAGTAATAAATATTTCAGGAAAACGTAACAGTTTTGGCTCGCTCATGCCAAAACAAGTAGGTACGCATTTCACAGGGAGCAAATATGACAAATTTTTAGATCGGAAACACTTGCGACAAAAGCTAATAAAGGAGGAATACGAATGTGAACTAGTTTTACTGAAAAATTGAAAATTAAAGAGCAAAAGCACTTTTAAAGTCGTTAGGGACCGACTAGACTGATGTTCTTAAAAAAGTACAATCTTCCAATCCTGACCAACACGATATGGAAACGAAATCATCTCGTTCTTCTTTAAGCGATGAAATGGAAGCTTTTTTAAGGCCTGAAGATTCAGGGCAAAAAGTTTTGAAAGAAGCACGAATTTTCTTCACATGGTTCATTTGCAGCCTTTAACAAAGTTGAAAAAATGCTTTAATTTCCTTTAAAGTGGAGCAGAAAACTAGAAAAAGCTTAACCCCGGTTTACATGCTTGCACAGGTATGAATCAGCCTGCCGGCAACTCTCAACTCAAAATTTACTAAAAAAATTTTAGAGGAAGAATATTATTTATGAGGACAAACAGAGTTTTCAATCGTGAAGAACAAACACCGTATGTTTAAACACCACTTTGAAAAACCTTTTAAAGTTGAATTATTTTAGTTTTTTGATCACCAACAGCACAAAAATTGAAGTTGGTATTCCCAACAAAACTCCTCAAAACATGGTGAAGACTGTAAAGGTGCAAACCAGGGAGAAAAATCTTTAAAACGGCTGAAATAAAACTGAAAGAAGCGGAATTAACAAAGTAGTTGACCTGAAAAAGCCTGAAAAAAACCGGAACCGGAACTGAACCGAATTGGAAAATATTTTCTGAACCGGAAACGTACCGGAACCTAAATTTAAAATGTTACTTTGGACCGAAACCGGAAGGGAGCAATTATTTCGGTCCGGGTCCTTGCAAGCAGCCGTCAAAAGTCTCGCTAGTGAAATTGTTTGCCGAAAATTTCTTAAGGGTGGAAAGTTTTCGAAAAAATCAAATCTCTCGAAATGCCCCAAACACCGTAAATTTGCATAATTGGGAAACTCCTTAGGTCCAACGCAGTTAAAAAACCCGCTTGTAGAATTTTGATTTTTTTGCCGAAAATTTCATGAAAGTGGAGGTTGATGTTTTCGAAAAAAATCAGATCTCTCCAAAACAAGGGTAAATTTGCATAATTGGGAAGCTCCTTAGGTCGAAAGCAGTCAAAAAACTCGCATGTGAAATTTTTGTTTTTTGGCCGAAAATTTCATGAAAGTGGAGGTCGATGTTTTCGAAAAAAATCAAATCTCTCCAAAATACGGTAAATTTGCATAATTGGGGAGCTCCTTAGGTCGAAAGCAGTCAAAAAACTCGCATCTCAAATTTTTGGTTTTGTGCCGAAAATTTCATGAAAGTGGAGGTCGATATTTCGAAAAAATCAAATCTCTGCAAATGCCCCAAACACGGTAAATTTACATAATTGGGAAGCTCCTTAGGTCGAAAGCAGTCAAAAAACTCGCATGTGAAATTTTTGTTTTTTGGCCGAAAATTTCATGAAATTGGAGGTCGATGTTTTCGAAAAAAATCAAATCTCTCCAAAACAAGGGTAAATTTGCATAATTGGGAAGCTCCTTAGGTCGAAAGCAGTCAAAAAACTCGCATCTCAAATTTTTGGTTTTGTGCCGAAAATTTCATGAAAGTGGAGGTCGATATTTCGAAAAAATCAAATCTCTGCAAATGCCCCAAACACGGTAAATTTACATAATTGGGAAGCTCCTTAGGTCGAAAGCAGTCAAAAAACTCGCATGTGAAATTTTTGTTTTTGGCCGGAAATTTCATGAAATTGGAGGTCGATGTTTTCGAAAAAAAATCAAATCTCTCCAAAACAAGGGTAAATTTGCATAATTGGGAAGCTCCTTTGGTCGAAAGCAGTCAAAAAACTCGCATCTCAAATTTTTGGTTTTGTGCCGAAAATTTCATGAAAGTGGAGGTCGATATTTCGAAAAAATCAAATCTCTGCAAATGCCCCAAACACGGTAAAGTTACATAATTGGGAAGCTCCTTAGGTCGAAAGCAGTCAAAAAACTCGCATGTGAAATTTTTGTTTTTTGGCCGAAAATTTCATGAAATTGGAGGTCGATGTTTTCGAAAAAAATCAAATCTCTCCAAAACAAGGGTAAATTTGCATAATTGGGAAGCTCCTTAGGTCGAAAGCAGTAAAAAAACTCGCATCTCAAATTTTTGGTTTTGTTCCGAAAATTTCATGAAAGTGGAGGTCGATATTTCGAAAAAATCAAATCTCTGCAAATGCCCCAAACACGGTAAATTTACATAATTGGGAAGCTCCTTAGGTCGGAAGCAGTCAAAAAACTCTCATGTGAATTTTTTGATTTTTGCCGAAAATTTCATGAAAGTGGAGGTCGATGTTTTCGAAAAAAATCAAATCTCTCCAAAATACGGTAAATTTGCATAATTGGGGAGCTCCTTAGGTCGAAAGCAGTCAAAAAACTCGCATCTCAAATTTTTGGTTTGGTGCCGAAAATTTCATGAAAGTGGAGGTCGATATTTCGAAAAAATCAAATCTCTGCAAATGCCCCAAACACGGTAAATTTACATAATTGGAAAGCTCCTTAGGTCAAAAGCAGTCAAAAAACTCGCATGTAAAATTTTTGTTTTTTGGCTGAAAATTTCATGAAATTGGAGGTCGATTTTTCGAAAAAAATCAAATCTCTCCAACACAAGGGTAAATTTGCATAATTGGGGAGCTCCTTAGGTCGAAAGCAGTCGAAAAACTCGCATCTCAAATTTTTGCTTTTGTGCCGAAAATTTCATGAAAGTGGAGGTCGATATTTCGAAAAAATCAAATCTCTCCAAATGCCCCAAACACGGTAAATTTACATAATTGGGAAGCTCCTTAGGTCAAAAGCAGTAAAAAAACTTGCATGTGAAATTTTTGTTTTTTTGGCCGAAAATTTCATGAAATTGGAGGTCGATTTTTCGAAAAAAATCAAATCTCTCCAACACAAGGGTAAATTTGCATAATTGGGGAGCTCCTTAGGTCGAAAGCAGTCGAAAAACTCGCATCTCAAATTTTTGCTTTTGTGCCGAAAATTTCATGAAATTGGAGGTCGATATTTCGAAAAAATCAAATCTCTCCAAATGCCCCAAACACGGTAAATTTACATAATTGGGAAGCTCCTTAGGTCGAAAGCAGTCAAAAAACTCGCATGTGAAATTTTTGTTTTTTGGCCGAAAAATTCATGAAATTGGAGGTCGATGATTTCGAAAAAAATCAAATCTCTCCAAAACTAGGGTAAATTTGCATAATTGGGAAGCTCCTTAGGTCGAAAGCAGTCAAAAAACTCGCATGTGAAATTTTTGTTTTTTGGCCGAAAATTTCATGAAATTGGAGGTCGATATTTCGAAAAAATAAATTGCCCCAAACACGGTAAATTTACATAATTGGGAAGCTCCTCAGGTCCAACGCAGTCAAAAAACCCGCTTGTAGAATTTTTATTTTTTTGCCGAAAATTTCATGAAAGTGGAGGTGGATGTTTTCGAAAAAAATCAAATCTCTCCAAAACACGCTAAATTCGCATAATTGGGAAGCTCCTTAGGTCGAAAGCAGCCAAAAACTCTGTATAATTGTGATCTGCGGCTCAGAAAGAGTAGGGTACCAATTGGGCCAAGCTTCCCCTTCTTCAGTCTGTTGGACATTTGGACGTTCGTTCAAATGCACTGAACTTGCACATGCATTTGAGGATTTTCTGATTTAATCGGTTATCGACGCCTCTGTGCTCTGATGGTTCGTCATGCACAGGTAAAGCTGGAGACCTCGAGTAGGGGAGACCGGGGCAACCCCTGTTAGTTGAGCACCTTCGCCCATTGTCGCCAGTTTTCGATCGGGCCGACAGCGCGCCGCACTGTTTTCAAACGGACGTCGAGCGCGCCTTTTCAGTCGAGTTTTAGCCGCATTTTACGATGGAAGAGGAGCTGCGCTGCTTCGCTTGTAAACAGTTTTACAACAATCCGGTCCTGCTGCCGTGCTACCACGGAACCTGCCTGCATTGCGCCCTCAACTTGCAGCAACCCGCCAACCAAAATGCCGGCAGCGCAAATGTAAATGTTGTTACGGAAAACGCGGAAAGTGTGGCCTCCGGTTCATCCGGAGACTACCAGGAATCGGACAAGTTGTCCATCCTGAGCGAAACCGATAGCGGAGTTGTGTGCACCTCTCGACCCAACTCCTACGTGGGTACTCCGAACGGGGTGCTCTTTCCCAGTGCTCTATCGCTGGCCTGTCCACTTTGCCACAAATTGGTGTACTTTGACGATAACGGTGCCCACAACTTGCCGAAGTACCGCGTGATGCAAAGCATTGTCGATCGGTACGGCGAACTGCGAAATCTCACCCTCAAGTGCCAGATGTGCGAGCAGGAACCCGCTAAGGATGCAACTGTGATGTGCGAACAATGCGAGGTACTTTATTGCGACTCTTGCAGGGAGTCCTGCCATCCAGCCAGAGGCCCATTGGCTAAGCATGTTCTTAGCGAGCCGAAACGCGGCGGAACCAGCACGAGCAAGACGAAGGACGGCAAGTGCCCGGACCATCCAGAAGAACCCATCAACATGTACTGTTTAGTATGCAAACTTAGTGTCTGTGCGTTGTGTCTTATGGATTCCAGGCATGCCAGCCATGATGTTCAGAGTCTAGCCATCATGTGCAAGGCGCAAAAGGTGAGACCTCCTAAGCTAAGAAGACCTAGTGGTGCGCTACTTAACTGGCACCATTGCCTGTATGCAGCTCAATGCTTAATGAGCTCTTAACTACCCCAGTTCCACGAATAACTCATAAATATCAAGGCCTGAGCACATAAATAGAAAATCGCTTGCGGTTTACTCTTAATGCCATACATTGGCGTAACATAAACAAGGAGCTGATGAAGACTAAAAAATTGCTAACAAAAACAGGGCCGTATTTAAAATTTTTTAAAAGTTGATGACGGTTTCTTGAAAACGAAACGCCGAGGCAAACAACCGGTAAGGGGGGTTTAAGGCTGACTTAAAGCTGCCATGAGAACGTGTAGTCGGTTTTGCTCCAACTTTCCAATATCCCTGCTTATCCTGGACACAGTATACCTTGTTCTAATTAAAAAAATTCGACTTTTTACCCCTTTGAAACCTAGCGGGGAGAACCACTCATTTTGCGAGACTCTGTTAATGCAGAAGCAACTTCTCCATACAGGAACGGCATCAGTACAGTGAAAGCTCTCAAGCAAAACACCTCTGAAGATGCAAACCACTCGTGCTTGCGAAACGTCGGGAAGAAATTCTATTTTACGACGGCCTAAAACCGGAAAAACTGACCAGTTTCAAAGAATGGCCTCGAGAGCCTAACTCTATTTATTTATTCAATGATTTGATGTTACCACACATCTTAATGGCCATGTTGAATGGCTACCGAAGACTTAGGATTACTATTACACAAGGGACATCATCGATAATGGACCAATGAGCAAAACAAGCAAACAAATCATAACCCGAAGACTATAATGACCAGCGTGACATTATGGGTCATAATTTGCTTCATTTTGGGTGATTTAAGACTGGTTTCATTCAAGATAAAGGCGATGTTTTTCGGCATGTTTCCCAATTTTAGTTAGTTAATTGGGATTGGGTCCCTTTTAAACGTTGTCAGCATAGAGGAAGATAAATTGGGCTTTAATCGAGCTCTCATTAAGCGGGGAGTCGATGAAGATTAAGCAATGTACACAGTCATTTAGTCAATGTGAGCGAACAAAACGCATTAAGTTCGAAACTTTTGCGCCTATAAACCCACAAAGAAATCGAGCTACAAGAACAAAACGGTCCGAACGAGTTTTTTGCCCTAAACTTCCAATGGCATGCCAATTTCATGGTTATTGGACGGCTCCCACTTCTCATTCATGCGATTTGTAGCCTGGATTGGCTCTCACTCAACATGCAAATTTATTTGCAAACAAACGAGAGGCGTCCGATTTGGAGGAAAAACCAGAGACGAATTAATAAAGCTTTTTGGCGGCTATCGAAATTTCAGTTTGAAAATTGCTCCACCTCCTCAACACGCCGATTTGCTTCAAAAGATTTTAACTCAACTCTCCAATGGTGAATTTTTTGGCTTGTGCACACCACAAAACAGCAGTCGAGCAGTTTCACAATTGTTCCATTCGATTAGCATTTTTCCAACGGTTCTTTATTTAAACTCATAACAAACGAACACAAAAGCAGGTGATCTATTTTCGCTCCCCGGACCTAATAATACGCATTTACTGCGTGCCAGCCAGCTATCTAGGAAATAGATGACTGGTTTTGAACTAGTTTTGCCTGTTAGGATAACTATCAGAAAAAGCCGGCTTCATTCTTGAGGTTTTTAATTGAATGAAATCGAAAAAACATTCTGGTGTTTCACCCTGCAGTTTAACCCTCGATGGCGAGGGTTCGGTCGTGTTGGCCAAATTTACAATACTCACTGTAGTTAATGTTTGCTCGGATGACGATAATGAAGAACAATGGACCATCCCCTAGTCCGTTAATATTATCTAAAGGTGACAAGTTTGTTTGGTAATTTCCAGGCACGGTTTCCTGCTAAAGCCACAGTCCAATGTCAAATGTACTTTCGTTAACTTTTTTGATTCATTGCTCCTCGACGGGTTTGTTTATGGTAGAAATGCATTTTCCATGATTAATGGCTTTGTTTTATTATTACTAGCCGTGGAAAGATGCTCATAAAAACGTAATTATAAAGCCGTTTTTGTATAGAGCCTTTTGCATTATTTAGAAGTTTAATGGGCACTTTAGTGGTTTTGGGCCTGGAATGTTTTTCCGCCCTGGTCTTTTTTAAATATTTCTAGACTTGTTTAACATGCCATACTGAAACTTATTATCTAAATGAAAAACTATTCTTTAATGAGAATTAAAATTTTGAATATTCAGATGGTCAGGAAGGTTTTATTGCTTTAAAACCAGCACAACATCTAACTGGATATCGAAGTTCACTTGGACATTCGTTAGATTCGAATGTATTTGTTGTGCCGAGCCCTACGGGCACCACACTGATTATCGATCAATAAATTCGACTTCAAATAGTTTGGAAGGTTTTGTTGCTTTACAACCAGTGTCGTGCGCGAAGGGCTCGGCTCAACAACTACTTTAGACTCTAATGGATGTCGAAGTTCACTTGGATGTCCATTAGATTCTAATGTAGTTGTTGTGCCGAGCCCTTCGGTCACGACACTGATTATGGAACAAAAAAATCAATTTCAGATACTTCTGAAGGGTTTATAGCTTTGCAACCAGTGTCGTGCCCGAAAGGCTCGGCACAACAACTACGTTAGACTCTACTGGATATCGAAGTTTATTTGGACGTCCATTAGATTCTAATGTATTTGTTGTGCCGAGCCCTTCGCGCACGACACTGACTATGGAACAAAAAATTCGATTTCAGATAGTTTGGAAGGTTTTATTGCTTTAGAATCAGTGTCATGTCCGTAAGGCACGGCACAACAACTACAATAGACTCCACTGAATGCCGAAGTTCAATTGAACATCCGTTAGATTCTAATGTATTTCTTGTGCCGAGCCCTTCGGGCACGACACTGATTATGGAACAAAAAATTAAATTTAAAATAGTTTGGAAGGTTTTATTGCTTTGCGACCAGTGTCGTGCCCAAAGGTCTCGTCACAACAACTACATTAGACTCGACTGGATCTCGAAGTTCACTTGGACGTCCATTAGATTCTAATGTATTTGTTGTGCCGAGCCCTTCGGGCACGACACTGATTATGGAACAAAAATTTAGCTTTCAGCTAGTTAGGAAGGTTTTACGGCTTTGCAACCAGTGTCGTGCCCGAAGGGCTCGGCACAACAACTACATTAGACTCTACTGGATATCGAAGTTCACTTGGACATCCGTAAGATTCTAATGTATTTGTTGTGCCGAGCCCTTGGGGCACGACACTGATTATGGAAGAAAAAAATCGATTTCAGATAGTTCGGAAGATTTTATGGTTGTACAACCAGTGTCGTGCCCGAAGGGCTCGGCACAACAACTACATTAGACTCTACTGGATATCGAAGTTCACTTGGACGTCCGTTAGATTCTAATGTATTTGTTGTGCCGAGCCCTTCGGGCACGACACTGACTATGGAACAAAAAAGTCGATTTCAGATAGTTCGGAAGGTTTCATTGCTTTACAACCAGTGTCGTGCCCGAAGGGCTCGCCACAACAACTACATTAGACTACTGGATATTGAAGTTCACTTGGACGTCCATTAGATTCTAATGTATTTGTTGTGCCGAGCCCTTTGTGCACGACACTGATTATGGAACGAAAATTAGATTTCAGACAGTTAGGAAGGTTTTATTGCTTTACAACCAGTGTCGTGCCCGGAGGGCTGTGCACAACAACTACATTAGACTCTACTGGATGTCGAAGTTCACTTGGACATCCATTAGATTTTAATGTATTTGTTGTGCCGAGCCCTTCGGGTACGACACTGATTATGGAACGAAAATTAGATTTCAGACAGTTAGGAAGGCTTTATTGCTTTACAACCAGTGTCGTGCCCGGAGGGCTGTGCACAACAACTACATTAGAGTCTACTGGATGTCGAAGTTCACTTGGACATCCATTAGATTCTAATGTATTTGTTGTGGCGAGCCCTTCGGGCACGACACTGATTATGAAACGAAAATTAGATTTCAGATAGTTCGGCAGGTTTCATTGCTTTACAACCAGTGTCGTGCCCGAAGGGCTCGGCACAACAACGACATTAGACTCTACTGGATGTCGAAGTTCACTTGGACATCCACTAGATTCTAGATTTGTTGTGCCGAGCCTTTCGGGTACAAGACTGATTATGGAACAAAAAATTCGATTTCGGATAGTTTGGAAGGTTTTATTGCTTTACAACCAGTGTCGTGCCCGAAGGGCTCGGCACTAGAACTACGTTGGACTCTATTGGATGTCGAAGTTATCTTGGACATTCGTTAGATTATAATGTATTTGTTGTGCCGAGCCCTTCGGACACGACACTCATTATGGAACAAAAAGTTCGATTTCAGCTAGTTATGAAGGTTTTATTGCATTACAACCAGTGTCGTGTCCGAAGGGCTCGGCACAACAACGACATTAGACTCTACTGGATATCGAAGTTCACTTGGACATGCGTTAGATTCTAATGTATTTGTTGTGCCGAGCCCTTCGGGCACGACACTGATTATGGAACGAAAATTACATTTCAGATAGTTAGGAAGGTTTTATTGCTTTACAACCAGTGTCGTGCCCGAAGGGCTCGGCACAACAACTACATTAGACTCTACTGGATATCGAAGTTCACTTGGACATCGGTTAGATTCGAATATATTTGTTGTGCCGAGCCCTTCGGGTACGACACTGATTATGGAACAAAAAAATCGATTTCAGATAGTTTGGAAGGTTTTATTGCTTTACAACCAGTGTCGTGCCCGAACGGCTCGACACAACAACTACATTAGACTACTAGATATTGAAGTTCACTTGGACGTCCATTAGATTCTAATGTATTTGTTGTGCCGAGCCCTTCGGGTACGACACTGATTATGGAACGAAAATTAGATTTCAGATAGTTCGGAAGGTTTCATTGCTTTACAACCAGTGTCGTGCCCGAAGGGCTCGGCACAACAACGACATTAGACTCTACTGGATGTCGAAGTTCACTTGGACATCCATTAGATTCTAATGTATTTGTTGTGCCGAGCCCTTCGGGCACGACACTGATTATGAAACGAAAATTCGATTTCGGATAGTTTGGAAGGTTTTATTGCTTTACAACCAGTGTCGTGCCCGAAGGGCTCAGCACAACAACTACATTAGACTCCCCTGGATCTCGAAGTTCACTTGGATATCCATTAGGTTCTAATGTTCAGTCAAAAACTAATTAAAAATTGTGTAGTTTACTTAGGCAATCATGTATCAGGCCAGGATGAAAAATGTCAAATTTGCGATATAAAATCTTAGAAGAAGAAATATTTTTTTAATTGTAAACCCCATTTTTGCCTATATCTGAAGTGCACAAATTTCACTTTATAAAAAAAAGTTGCATAAGTAAGTGTTTTACATAAAAAAGACGTCTTACTTTGGCCAGGAAGTGCACAAATTCTTCTTGAAATAGTACCAGGACTATTTTCCACGGTTTCCATTACTTTTCCTTCACAAGTCGGTTTACGGAATGTACGTGTTAATAGAAGAATTGTGGAGCTCCTACTGAACGTTTGCTTGTTTGAAAGACGGCGATTCGGATAGAAGAACATAGAATTCATGTATTTGAGTACCTCATCGGTGATTCTGTACACTTCATTAGCAGCCATTTAAGAGAAGTTGCATGTTTCAGAATTACTCTTTCGAATCTGCCCGAATCAGTGTTGATTTTGTTTACGTGCAATTTGCATTCCGCAGCAAGAAACCGTAGATCCCACCAAGCATGGCCTTTTACTACATTTTAATCCCATTCGGTAAATAATATTCGACGGGGTAAACGAACCTGTGCAAATATGATATATGTATTTAAAAGGATATTCGTGTCTGGAAATAGAGTGCGAATATATACAAATTGCGTCGATTCAGTGTTTCACTTTGTGGGACAATGTTTGCTTTCATATCAAATATAACTTGTGGTGCTGATCGAGCGCATTTTAAACGTACTTCACATGGATATTTATAATAATTATTGTTCGAATGTACGGGTTTGTTTGAATTCAATCAAATGCAGGCAGGCACAGTTCAAATAACATTTTCAATCCCATCGCTTCGATCATCGTCAGATCATCGAGTGGAGTCAGATCATCGCTAGGCAAATTAATGAGGGAACAGTTTCGATAAATACGTTCTGATAGAACCGCGACAAAATGAAACTTTGCCCAGCAGAGCACCGGATGAATAATGAATGGAATCCACAGTTGCGGCAGGCAAACTTTAGTTTCCCCGTCTATTCCCCGTTATGTAATAATGCAAAATTAACACCGGCCTTTAGTTTCGGAAAAAATGCAAAAAAAATAAAGTATCTATCAAGGTTTGCTTGCAGACTGCGGCATGGCCAACAGCCAGATTCTTCATCAGTAATTCAAACATGGTTAGCACGTTCTAAATGCAAATATCTGCCCATAATTAGCCAGGAATGTATGGTTCAAGATTTCCAAGAAGTTGTTGATGTTAAAATCCCCGTTGATTTGAAATGTGTCATTGTTTGTTGTAAGGTTGGGCGCGGATTAACATTGACCTCATTGCAGGTACACCCAATAAATTAAAACAATTCTTATCTTCGCCACATTGCCGCTCTCCTTGAATTCCCGTTAAGTACTTTATTCGTTTTTCCGATTCGTTGTTTCCACTTATTCGAAAACAATACGTCTGTACCCATAAATCATTCATATCTAGATGAAGGCAACAACATGGTTTATTGATTATATTCTGGTCTGTTTCAGATAAATCAGTTTAAATATCGCTTCAAAGCATTTTTATTACATTTAGGGTACGTGCACACCGTCGACTGAGCTGCAAGCGATGCGAGCCAGTCCGTGCGAGTGTGCATATTGAACTCTATTTTTTGCTTCAGTTGTGGGTTAGTTTGGGAAGTTTAAAGGTCGTATTTTGCATGGATTTTCTAAGACACCGGTAATTAGAAGAGTGAAAAAATTCAAAAAAAGAAGATGGTCAAATGAGATTAATCTAGCTCGGCCACCATATGGAGAATTTCATCATTTATTTCCCCACTTGTTAGAAGATCCGGAAAATTTCCTATTAAAGTGCTTTTTTCCACACTTAAAGCAGCGACTTTTCGCTTTCGAGTCAAGTTACGGGACGGATTCAGGGATTTTTGGATTTTTCTTGACGAATTTTTGAAAAACTTGTGTTTTCCAACGGCCAGTCGCCTCGTCTTATTAACCAAAAAAATCCTGGAAACTCCCAGAAATTTCCTATTAAAGTGAGTTTTTCCTCACTTAAAGAAGCGACTTTTCGCTTTCGAGACATGATACGGGACGGATTCAGAGATTTTTGGATTTTCCTTGACGAATTTTTGAAAAACTTGTGTTTACCAACGACCAGTCGCTTCGATTTAGTATCTGAAAAAATCCTGGAAACTCCCAGAAATTCCTATTAAAGTGAGTTTTTACTCAGTTAAAGCAACGACTTTTCGCTTTCGAGACATGTTACGGGACGGACTCAGGATTTTTGGGTTTTCCTTGACGAATTTTTGAAAAACTTGTGTTTACCAACGGCCAGTCGCCTCGCCTTATTAACCAAAAATATCCTGGAAACTCCCAGAAATTTCCTATTACAGTGAGTTTTTCCCCACTTAAAGCAGCGACTTTTCGCTTTCGAGACATGATACGGGACGGGTTCAGGGATTTTTGGGTTTTCCTTGACGAATTTTGAAAAACTTGTGTTTACCAACGGCCAGTCGCCTCGTCTTATTAACCAAAAAAATCCTGGAAACTCCCAGAAATTTCCTATTAAAGTGAGTTTTTGCTCACTTAAAGCAGCGACTTTTCGCTTTCGAGACATGATACGGGACGGATTCAGGGATTTTTGGATTTTCCTTGACGAATTTTTGAAAAACTTGTGTTTACCAACGACCAGTCGCTTCGATTTAGTATCTGAAAAAATCCTGGAAACTCCCAGAAATTTCCTATTAAAGTGAGTTTTTACTCAGTTAAAGCAACGACTTTTCGCTTTCGAGACATGTTACGGGACGGACTCAGGGATTTTTGGGTTTTCCTTGACGAATTTTGAAAAACTTGTGTTTACCAACGACCAGTCGCTTCGATTTAGTATCTGAAAAAATCCTGGAAACTCCCAGAAATTTCCTATTAAAGTGAGTTTTTACTCAGTTTAAAGCAACGACTTTTCGCTTTCGAGACATGTTACGGGACGGACTCAGGGATTTTTGGGTTTTCCTTGACGAATTTTTGAAAAACTTGTGTTTACCAATGGCCAGTCGCCTCGTCTTATTAACCAAAAAATTCCTGGAAACTCCCAGAAATTTCCTATTAAAGTGAGTTTTTACTCAGTTAAAGCAACGACTTTTCGCTTTCGAGACATGTTACGGGACGGACTCAGGGATTTTTGGGTTTTCCTTGACGAATTTTTTGAAAAACTTGTGTTTACCAACGGCCAGTCGCCTCGTCTTATTAACCAAAAAATTCCTGGAAACTCCCAGAAATTTCCTATTAAAGTGAGTTTTTCCTCACTTAAAGCAGCGACTTTTCGCTTTCGAGACATGATACGGGACGGATTCAGGGATTTTTGGATTTTCCTTGACGAATTTTTGAAAAACTTGTGTTTACCAACGACCAGTCGCTTCGATTTAGTATCTGAAAAATCCTGGAAACTCCCAGAAATTTCCTATTAAAGTGAGTTTTTACTCAGTTAAAGCAACGACTTTTCGCTTTCGAGACATGTTACGGGACGGACTCAGGGATTTTTGGGTTTTCCTTGACGAATTTTTGAAAAACTTGTGTTTACCAACGGCCAGTCGCCTCGCCTTATTAACCAAAAATATCCTGGAAACTCCCAGAAATTTCCTATTACAGTGAGTTTTTTCCCCACTTAAAGCAGCGACTTTTCGCTTTCGAGACATGATACGGGACGGGTTCAGGGATTTTTGGGTTTTCCTTGACGAATTTTTGAAAAACTTGTGTTTACCAACAGCCAGTCGCCTCGTCTTAGTAACCGAAAAAATCCTGGAAACTCCCAGAAATTTCCTATTAAAGTGAGTTTTTCCTCACTTAAAGCAGCGATTTTTTCGCTTTCGAGACATGTTACGGCACGGATTCAGGGTTTTTGGGTTTTCCTTGACGAATTTTTGAAAAACTTGTGTTTACCAACAGCCAGTCGCCTCGTCTTAGTAACCAAAAAAATCCTGGAAACTCCCAGAAATTTCCTATTAAAGTGAGTTTTTACTCAGTTAAAGCAACGACTTTTCGCTTTCGAGACATGTTACGGGACGGACTCAGGGATTTTTGGGTTTTCCTTGACGAATTTTTGAAAAACTTGTGTTTACCAACGGCCAGTCGCCTCGCCTTATTAACCAAAAATATCCTGGAAACTCCCAGAAATTTCCTATTACAGTGAGTTTTTCCCCACTTAAAGCAGCGACTTTTCGCTTTCGAGACATGATACGGGACGGGTTCAGGGATTTTTGGGTTTTCCTTGACGAATTTTTGAAAAACTTGTGTTTACCAACAGCCAGTCGCCTCGTCTTAGTAACCGAAAAAATATTGGAAACTCCCAGAAATTTCCTATTAAAGTGAGTTTTTCCTCACTTAAAGCAGCGATTTTTCGCTTTCGAGACATGTTACGGCACGGATTCAGGGTTTTTGGGTTTTCCTTGACGAATTTTTGAAAAACTTGTGTTTACCAACAGCCAGTCGCCTCGTCTTAGTAACCAAAAAAATCCTGGAAACTCCCAGAAATTTCCTATTAAAGTGAGTTTTTACTCAGTTAAAGCAACGACTTTTCGCTTTCGAGACATGTTACGGGACGGACTCAGGGATTTTTGGGTTTTCCTTGACGAATTTTTGAAAAACTTGTGTTTACCAACGGCCAGTCGCCTCGCCTTATTAACCAAAAATATCCTGGAAACTCCCAGAAATTTCCTATTACAGTGAGTTTTTCCTCACTTAAAGCAGCGACTTTTTGCTTTCGAGACATGATACGGGACGGGTTCAGGGATTTTTGGGTTTTCCTTGACGAATTTTTGAAAAACTTGTGTTTACCAACGGCCAGTCGCCTCGTCTTAGTAACCGAAAAAATCCTGGAAACTCCCAGAAATTTCCTATTACAGTGAGTTTTTCCTCACTTAAAGCAGCGACTTTTCGCTTTCGAGACATGATACGGCACGGATTCAGGGTTTTTTGGGTGTTCCTTGACGAATTTTTGAAAAACGTGTGTTTACCAACAGCCAGTCGCCTCGTCTTAGTAACCGAAAAAATCCTGGAAACTCCCAGAAATTTCCTATTAAAGTGAGTTTTTCCTCACTTAAAGCAGCGATTTTTCGCTTTCGAGACATGTTACGGCACGGATTCAGGGTTTTTTGGGTGTTCCTTGACGACTTTTTGAAAAACGTGTGTTTACCAACAGCCAGTCGCCTCGTCTTAGTAACCAAAAAAATCCTGGAAACTCCCAGAAATTTCCTATTACAGTGAGTTTTTCCTCACTTAAAGCAGCGACTTTTTGCTTTCGAGACATGATACGGGACGGGTTCAGGGATTTTTGGGTTTTCCTTGACGAATTTTTGAAAAACTTGTGTTTACCAACGGCCAGTCGCCTCGTCTTAGTAACCGAAAAAATCCTGGAAACTCCCAGAAATTTCCTATTAAAGTGAGTTTTTCCTCACTTAAAGCAGCGATTTTTCGCTTTCGAGACATGTTACGGCACGGATTCAGGGTTTTTGGGTTTTCCTTGACGAATTTTTGAAAAACTTGTGTTTACCAACAGCCTGTCGCCTCGTCTTAGTAACCAAAAAAATCCTGGAAACTCCCAGAAATTTCCTATTACAGTGAGTTTTTCCTCACTTAAAGCAGCGACTTTTTGCGTTCGAGACATGATACGGGACGGGTTCAGGGATTTTTTGGGTTTTCCTTGACGAATTTTTGAAAAACTTGTGTTTACCAACGGCCAGTCGCCTCGTCTTAGTAACCGAAAAAATCCTGGAAACTCCCAGAAATTTCCTATTACAGTGAGTTTTTCCTCACTTAAAGCAGCGACTTTTCGCTTTCGAGACATGATACGGCACGGATTCAGGGTTTTTTGGGTGTTCCTTGACGAATTTTTGAAAAACGTGTGTTTACCAACAGCCAGTCGCCTCGTCTTAGTAACCGAAAAAATCCTGGAAACTCCCAGAAATTTCCTATTAAAGTGAGTTTTTCCTCACTTAAAGCAGCGATTTTTCGCTTTCGAGACATGTTACGGCACGGATTCAGGGTTTTTTGGGGTGTTCCTTGACGAATTTTGAAAAACGTGTGTTTACCAACAGCCAGTCGCCTCGTCTTAGTAACCAAAAAAATCCTGGAAACTCCCAGAAATTTCCTATTACAGTGAGTTTTTCCTCACTTAAAGCAGCGACTTTTTGCTTTCGAGACATGATACGGGACGGGTTCAGGGATTTTTGGGTTTTCCTTGACGAATTTTTGAAAAACTTGTGTTTACCAACGGCCAGTCGCCTCGTCTTAGTAACCGAAAAAATCCTGGAAACTTCCAGAAATTTCCTATTAAAGTGAGTTTTTCCTCACTTAAAGCAGCGACTTTTCGCTTTCGAGTCATATTACGCGACGGATTCAGGGATTTTTGGGTTTTCCTTGACGAATTTTTGAAAAACTTGTGTTTACCAACGGCCAGTCGCCTCGTCTTAGTAACCAAAAAAATCCTGGAATCTCCCAGAAATTTCCTATTACAGTCAGTTTTTCCTCACTTAAAGCAGCGACTTTTCGCTTTCGAGACATGATACGGGACGGGTTCAGGGATTTTTGGGTTTTCCTTGACGAATTTTTGAAAAACTTGTGTTTACCAACGGCCAGTCGCCTCGTCTTATTAGCCAAAAAAATCCTGGACACTCCCAGAAATTTCCTATTACAGTGAGTTTTTCCTCACTTAAAGCAGCGACTTTTCGCTTTCGAGACATGATACGGCACGGATTCAGGGTTTTTTGGGTGTTCCTTGACGAATTTTTGAAAAACGTGTGTTTACCAACAGCCAGTCGCCTCGTCTTAGTAACCGAAAAAATCCTGGAAACTCCCAGAAATTTCCTATTAAAGTGAGTTTTTCCTCACTTAAAGCAGCGATTTTTCGCTTTCGAGACATGTTACGGCACGGATTCAGGGTTTTTGGGTTTTCCTTGACGAATTTTTGAAAAACTTGTGTTTACCAACAGCCAGTCGCCTCGTCTTAGTAACCAAAAAAATCCTGGAAACTCCCAGAAATTTCCTATTAAAGTGAGTTTTTACTCAGTTAAAGCAACGACTTTTCGCTTTCGAGACATGTTACGGGACGGACTCAGGGATTTTTGGGTTTTCCTTGACGAATTTTTGAAAAACTTGTGTTTACCAACGGCCAGTCGCCTCGCCTTATTAACCAAAAATATCCTGGAAACTCCCAGAAATTTCCTATTACAGTGAGTTTTTCCCCACTTAAAGCAGCGACTTTTCGCTTTCGAGACATGATACGGGACGGGTTCAGGGATTTTTGGGTTTTCCTTGACGAATTTTTGAAAAACTTGTGTTTACCAACAGCCAGTCGCCTCGTCTTAGTAACCGAAAAAAATATTGGAAACTCCCAGAAATTTCCTATTAAAGTGAGTTTTTCCTCACTTAAAGCAGCGATTTTTCGCTTTCGAGACATGTTACGGCACGGATTCAGGGTTTTTGGGTTTTCCTTGACGAATTTTTGAAAAACTTGTGTTTACCAACAGCCAGTCGCCTCGTCTTAGTAACCAAAAAAATCCTGGAAACTCCCAGAAATTTCCTATTAAAGTGAGTTTTTACTCAGTTAAAGCAACGACTTTTCGCTTTCGAGACATGTTACGGGACGGACTCAGGGATTTTGGGTTTTCCTTGACGAATTTTTGAAAAACTTGTGTTTACCAACGGCCAGTCGCCTCGCCTTATTAACCAAAAATATCCTGGAAACTCCCAGAAATTTCCTATTACAGTGAGTTTTTCCTCACTTAAAGCAGCGACTTTTTGCTTTCGAGACATGATACGGGACGGGTTCAGGGATTTTTGGGTTTTCCTTGACGAATTTTTGAAAAACTTGTGTTTACCAACGGCCAGTCGCCTCGTCTTAGTAACCGAAAAAATCCTGGAAACTCCCAGAAATTTCCTATTACAGTGAGTTTTTCCTCACTTAAAGCAGCGACTTTTCGCTTTCGAGACATGATACGGCACGGATTCAGGGTTTTTTGGGTGTTCCTTGACGAATTTTTGAAAAACGTGTGTTTACCAACAGCCAGTCGCCTCGTCTTAGTAACCGAAAAAATCCTGGAAACTCCCAGAAATTTCCTATTAAAGTGAGTTTTTCCTCACTTAAAGCAGCGATTTTTCGCTTTCGAGACATGTTACGGCACGGATTCAGGGTTTTTGGGTGTTCCTTGACGACTTTTTGAAAAACGTGTGTTTACCAACAGCCAGTCGCCTCGTCTTAGTAACCAAAAAAATCCTGGAAACTCCCAGAAATTTCCTATTACAGTGAGTTTTTCCTCACTTAAAGCAGCGACTTTTTGCTTTCGAGACATGATACGGGACGGGTTCAGGGATTTTTGGGTTTTCCTTGACGAATTTTTGAAAAACTTGTGTTTACCAACGGCCAGTCGCCTCGTCTTAGTACCCGAAAAAATCCTGGAAACTTTCAGAAATTTCCTATTAAAGTGAGTTTTTACTAACTTAAAGCAGCGATTTTTCGCTTTCGAGACATGTTACGGCACGGATTCAGGGTTTTTGGGTTTTCCTTGACGAATTTTTGAAAAACTTGTGTTTACCAACAGCCTGTCGCCTCGTCTTAGTAACCAAAAAAAATCCTGGAAACTCCCAGAAATTTCCTATTACAGTGAGTTTTTCCTCACTTAAAGCAGCGACTTTTTGCGTTCGAGACATGATACGGGACGGGTTCAGGGATTTTTGGGTTTTCCTTGACGAATTTTTGAAAAACTTGTGTTTACCAACGGCCAGTCGCCTCGTCTTAGTAACCGAAAAAATCCTGGAAACTCCCAGAAATTTCCTATTACAGTGAGTTTTTCCTCACTTAAAGCAGCGACTTTTCGCTTTCGAGACATGATACGGCACGGATTCAGGGTTTTTTGGGTGTTCCTTGACGAATTTTTGAAAAACGTGTGTTTACCAACAGCCAGTCGCCTCGTCTTAGTAACCGAAAAAATCCTGGAAACTCCCAGAAATTTCCTATTAAAGTGAGTTTTTCCTCACTTAAAGCAGCGATTTTTCGCTTTCGAGACATGTTACGGCACGGATTCAGGGTTTTTTGGGTGTTCCTTGACGAATTTTTGAAAAACGTGTGTTTACCAACAGCCAGTCGCCTCGTCTTAGTAACCAAAAAATCCTGGAAACTCCCAGAAATTTCCTATTACAGTGAGTTTTTCCTCACTTAAAGCAGCGACTTTTTGCTTTCGAGACATGATACGGGACGGGTTCAGGGATTTTTGGGTTTTCCTTGACGAATTTTTGAAAAACTTGTGTTTACCAACGGCCAGTCGCCTCGTCTTAGTACCCGAAAAAATCCTGGAAACTTTCAGAAATTTCCTATTAAAGTGAGTTTTTACTAACTTAAAGCAGCGACTTTTCGCTTTCGAGTCATATTACGCGACGGATTCAGGAATTTTTTTGTTTTCCTTGACGAATTTTTGAAAAACTTGTGTTTACCAACGGCCAGTCGCCTCGTCTTAGTAACCAAAAAAATCCTGGAATCTCCCAGAAATTTCCTATTACAGTGAGTTTTTCCTCACTTAAAGCAGCGACTTTTCGCTTTCGAGACATGATACGGGACGGGTTCAGGGATTTTTGGGTTTTCCTTGACGAATTTTTGAAAAACTTGTGTTTACCAACGGCCAGTCGCCTCGTCTTATTAGCCAAAAAAATCCTGGACACTCCCAGAAATTTCCTATTACAGTGAGTTTTTCCTCACTTAAAGCAGCGACTTTTCGCTTTCGAGACATGATACGGCACGGATTCAGGGTTTTTTGGGTGTTCCTTGACGAATTTTTGAAAAACGTGTGTTTACCAACAGCCAGTCGCCTCGTCTTAGTAACCGAAAAAATCCTGGAAACTCCCAGAAATTTCCTATTAAAGTGAGTTTTTCCTCACTTAAAGCAGCGATTTTTCGCTTTCGAGACATGTTACGGCACGGATTCAGGGTTTTTTTGGGTGTTCCTTGACGAATTTTTGAAAAACGTGTGTTTACCAACAGCCAGTCGCCTCGTCTTAGTAACCAAAAAAATCCTGGAAACTCCCAGAAATTTCCTATTACAGTGAGTTTTTCCTCACTTAAAGCAGCGACTTTTTGCTTTCGAGACATGATACGGGACGGGTTCAGGGATTTTTGGGTTTTCCTTGACGAATTTTTGAAAAACTTGTGTTTACCAACGGCCAGTCGCCTCGTCTTAGTAACCGAAAAAATCCTGGAAACTCCCAAAAATTTCCTATTAAAGTGAGTTTTTACTAACTTAAAGCAGCGACTTTTCGCTTTCGAGTCATATTACGCGACGGATTCAGGGATTTTTGGGTTTTCCTTGACGAATTTTTGAAAAACTTGTGTTTACCAACGGCAAGTCGCCTCGTCTTAGTAACCAAAAAAATCCTGGAATCTCCCAGAAATTTTCTATTACAGTGAGTTTTTCCTCACTTAAAGCAGCGACTTTTCGCTTTCGAGACATGTTACGGCACGGATTCAGGGTTTTTTTGGGTTTTCCTTGACGAATTTTTGAAAAACTTGTGTTTACCAACGGCCAGTCGCCTCGTCTTAGTAACCGAAAAAATTCTGGAAACTTCCAGAAATTTCCTATTAAAGTGAGTTTTTCCTCACTTAAAGCAGCGACTTTTCGCTTTCGAGTCATATTACGCGACGGATTCAGGGATTTTTGGGTTTTCCTTGACGAATTTTTGAAAAACTTGTGTTTACCAACGGCCAGTCGCCTCGCCTTAGTACCCGAAAAAATCCTGGAAACTCCCAGAAATTTTCTATTACAGTGAGTTTTTCCTCACTTAAAGCAGAGACTTTTCGGTTTCGAGTCATGTTACGGGACGGATTCAGGGATTTTTGGGTTTTCCTTGACGAATTTTTGAAAAACTTGTGTTTACCAACGGCCAGTCGCCTCGCCTTAGCACCCGAAAAAACCTAGAAACTTTCAGAAATTTCCTATTGAAGTCCTTTGTCCACACTTAAAGCAGCACATTTTCTCTTTCGAGTGATATTATGAGCCTGATTGTGGGATTTTTGGCTTTTTTTGTAAAATTTTTAAAAAATCCTTGTTTTCCAACGGCCAATCGCCTCGCCTTAGTAACCGAGAAAATCTGGAAACTTTCAGAAATTTTCTATTAAAGTGAGTTTTTCCTCACTTAAAGCAGCAGCTTTTCGCTTTCGAGTTAGTTTACAGGACGGATCCAGGGATTTTTGGTTTTTTCTTGATGAATTTTTGAAAAACTTGTGTGTTTCTAACGGCCAATCGCCTCGCTTTAGTAACCAAAACAATGTAGAAACTTCCAGAAATTTCCTATTAAAGTGAGTTTTTCCACACTTAAAGCAGCACATTTTCGCTTTCGAGAGATATTATGAGCCGGATTGTGGGATTTTTGAATTTTTTTTGTCAAATTTTTAAAAAATCGATGTTGTCCAACGACCAGTCGCTTCGATTGAGAATCTAAAAAAATTCCGGAAACTACCAGAAATTTCCTATTAAAGTGCTTTTTTCCACACTTAACGCAGCACATTTTCGCTTTCGAGTGATATTATGAGCTGGATTGTGGGATTTTTAGTTTTTTTTTGAAATTTTTTTAGAAAATCCGTGTTTTCCAATGGCCAATCGCCTCGCCTTAGTAACCGAGAAAATCCTGGAAACCCCTGGAAATTTCCTATTAAAGTGAGTTTCTCCTCACTTTAAAGCAGCGGCTTTTAGCTTTCGAGTCATGTTACAGGACGGATCCAGGGATTTTTGGGTTTTTCTTGATGAATTTTTGAAAAACTTGTGTGTTTCTAACGGCCAATCGCCTCGCTTTCGTAACCAAAACAATGTAGAAACTTCCAAAAATTTCCTATTAAAGTGAGTTTTTTCACACTTAAAGCAGCACATTTTCGCTTTCGAGAGATATTATGAGCCGGATTGTGGGATTTTTGAATTTTTTTTGTCAAATTTTTAAAAAATCGATGTTGTCCAGCGACCAGTCGCTTCGATTGAGAATCTAAAAAAATTCCGGAAACTACCAGAAATTTCCTATTAAAGTGCTTTTTTCCACACTTAACGCAGCACATTTTCGCTTTCGAGTGATATTATGAGCCGGATTGTGGGATTTTTAGGTTTTTTTTTGAAATTTTTTTAGAAAAATCCGTGCTTTCCAACGGCCTATCGCCTCGCCTTAGTAACCGAAAAAATCCTGGAAACTCCCCTGGAAATTTCCTACTAAAGTGAGTTTTTCCTCACTTTAAAGCAGCGGCTTTTAGCTTTCGAGTCATGTTACAGGACGGATTCAGGGATTTTTGGGTTTTCCTTGACGAATTTTTCAAAAACTTGTGTTTACCAACGGCCAGTCTGCTTGCCTGTAACTGAAGCAATCCTAGAAACTTTTTTCCTAAGAAAATTTCCCATAAAAGTGAGTTTTTGAAAAAAAGTCAGCCAGGGTCAGTAAGGGTAACAAAACATACAGGGTGGGCAAGGAGATGCAAGAGAGTGAAAGAATTCAGATGTACCGGGTGAATCGCTCATAGCCATGTGGGCTGTATTTCAGAAACTCCCAATAATACAGGCTTCGTTCAAGGTGGACGCAAACTCCTTAATGGAAAACTAACGATACTTTACAGTTTTCCTTCGACTTATTCATTTCATATTCATTCGAAAGAGAATTTTAGGGCAAGGAACAATAAATATCCTGAAACATAATCGGCTCAAAGCTTTAAGAAGAAACTGTAGTTTAGTAAATTTGTAGATACATTTTACATGAATTTACAAAATACTTCAAAAAAAAACCCAACGTTACGCAAAAAACGCAAAATCCGCAAAAGCAAAATGGAAATCCGCCGCATAAAATCCACAAACCTGCACATGCGAGCAGTATAAATACTATGAAAAGAACTACAACCCTGGCTGCCATCTACTTCTACAAAATTAAATGCTGTCCGGGTCCAGACCGCTGAAATTCCCTAAAACTTCGATTTTTCCTCAAAGGACTCAACTAGACATGGGTAACACTGAGTTGAACGACACTGTCACAGCGCATATGTGCACATCGGCACACAAACCGTAATTCACAAACTAGATTTTGAAACCAAGTTTTTGTCGCCCCCTATGTTCGAAGCGCAAAACTTGAAATGATAGCAATTTATCCAATTATTGTTTTCTGATGATTGCATTCACCAAGTTTTATCAGGCCGAAAACTGCAAGTTGAATGCGCTGTGAAAGTGCCATTCAACCTGCTTCAACTCAGTGTTACCCATTACTAGACTCAACGCCATTTAGTGGTTTAAATTTAGAAAAACTGCCGACAGTCTGGCTATAGTGTTCATCTGGACCACTTACAGCCTGAAGGGCGCTGGACAGCGAAAAAAACTGGAATAGTCGGACGGGTTCTGGCCGCTGAAATTCCCTAGCACGATTTGTTTAGTGTGTGAAATTTGAAAAAACAGTGCAAAATCTAAATTAGTAGGCCAGAACCACTCGCAGCCTCTTAAGGCGCTATCCACCAGACCATCACAAAGTTATAAATAAGATTCACCTACCTTTAGGCACTTTAGTCTGGATTCTGGAGTTTTATTAAATTTTGAAACGTTCAAATTTGAAAATCTGAGAAATGCCTACTGAGAGTTGAAGAACCGTTTAATTTAGAGTATAATTAACAGCAGAAAAACAGCAAAAATTGAAACAAACTTTGTTACACGACGATAGAAAGTGTAGTTCACAGCAGAACTAATTGATTTTAGGTTTAGACTGAAAAATTCATAGAAAACCTCTAGTTTATGTATAAAAAGTCTTACTTTAAATTATTCTTAGAGAAATCAAAAAGGCAAATTTGGAAAAATCGACCCAGAATCCAGAAACTCCCTCGTCGATCGTCGTCGAATAAATAAGACATGCGACAATATATAAAACACTAGTTAACAATATGGGACCAAAAGCTCTAAATCTACATGGCAACCAGGGGCAAAGTAAAGGCAAACTTACCGAAAACTGCATCGTGCCACCTGGAAAGAAAGAAAAAATGTGTTTAGCACAGCAGGAAATCGGTCCAAAACCAACTTATTTGAAATCAGCAAAGCAACCAGAGAAAAATATAAAAAAGGCATAAAACTTCAGTTGCTTTTCGGAAAACTAAACTCAGTTCAAGCTAAGAGGTTTATGGATTAGAGATCATTCTTACCAGCTTTCTGCAAGCTAGCGCTCCATCCTTCATTTTCCTCTCTACCCATTAATCCTCAAGAAGTCCCACTTTCACACTAGACACAATGAAACTCCACGCCGCATTGAAAACTTTAATCCTGCACTTATCAGGTAGGAAAAACTGCCGCTCTTGCCATAAGGGCCACAATTCACGGGACACGAAGGACTGTCCATTGTCGGTAACAAACTGAATATTCAGACACCGTTTTGAAGAAAGATGTAACCATTTGCTTGATCGCCCTTTGGATGAATCACTGCAGTTCGATTTCAGGTTTTTATTGCTGACTATTTTGTGGAAAGTGCCTGCTCGCCCGGCGAGTTTCACGTTCCAACGTGTTTGAATCGCCGCAAACAAAACACCTTTTTCAGCCTAATATAAACAAATCCGATAGTGGGGCGCATTAGAGTTTTTTATACTAAATCGAATCGCTCGTTTTATTGGATTTTTATGAAATTTTGCTTACATTCAAGCCAGGAATTTATGAATGCGTGAATTTCGAAAAAACACTCTTTGGCGAGAGAAATGACACCAATTTTATTCACTCGTACCAGTAGTAGTAGTAAACATCTTTATTTCTAAAAAAGGCTATCGACCTATCGGTCTTTCTGCCCTTGTTTAATACATGTAGTCTTAGTCTAAATAAAAAACAAATATGAAAATTCTCTTATTCTAGGTTATCGATATTATTAAATAAAATTTCAGTGGCAAGAAGAGATTATTTTATTGTCCACTAGTCAGTTGCGTTTGTAAGTGTTCGAGTAGCGTTAATGTAGGGAAACGGAAGCGGGATTGTCTGGTTGGTCTTGTAAGACAAAGGGGATTCAGTATGGTCCAGTTGTAGGGGTTGTTTGTCCATTTTGTCTGTAGCTGTATGAGTCTTTCCGAGATCTTTGTCATGTTTGTGCGTTCGTATAGTAGTTGGGTGGGGGGGTTGTGTAGTGGGTTTTGGGGGTGTCTTATTCGTGTTATTAGTCTTAGTGCAATTTGTTCTGTTGTTTGTGTATAACGTTTTGTCCTTTCTGTTCCGTTGGTCATGAGTATATGTCCAAAGTCTAGCAAGGGTCTACAAATAGCTTTATATATTTTGGTGGCGGTGTTTGTGCTGATTCCTCTGTCTTTGTAGGTTAGTGATCGGAAGTGTTTTGTTCTCTTTATTGTTTCTGCCCTGATGTTTCGTATGTGTTTAGTGAATTTAAGTTTGTGGTCAATTGTGATTCCAAGGTAGTAGTAGTAAATATCTTTATTTCTAAAAAAGGCTATCGACCTATCGGTCTTTCTGCCCTTGTTTAATACATACAGTCTTAATCTAAATGAAAACAAATATGAAAATTCTCTTAATCTAGGTTGACAATATTATTAAATAAAATTCCAATGACAAGAAAAAATGATTTTATTGTCCACTAGTCAGTTGCGTTTGTAAGTGTTCGAGTAGCGTTGATGTAGGGAAACGGAAGCGGGATTGTCTGGTTGGTCTTGTAAGACAAAGGGGATTCAGTATGGTCCAGTTGTAGGGGTTGTTTGTCCATTTTGTCTGTAGCTGTATGAGTCTTTCCGAGATCTTTGTCATGTTTGTGCGTTCGTATAGTAGTTGGGTGGGGGGGTTGTGTAGTGGGTTTTGGGGGTGTCTTATTCGTGTTATTAGTCTTAGTGCAATTTGTTCTATTGTTTGTGTATAACGTTTTGTCCTTTCTGTTCCGTTGGTCATGAGTATATGTCCATAGTCTAGCAGGGTCTACAAATAGCTTTATATATTTTGGTGGCGGTGTTTGTGCTGATTCCTCTGTCTTTGTAGGTTAGTGATCGGAAGTGTTTTGTTCTCTTTATTGTTTCTGCCCTGATGTTTCGTATGTGTTTAGTGAATTTAAGTTTGTGGTCAATTGTGATTTCAAGGTATTTTACGTCGTTTTTTGGTTGTGTCGTTTGGCCGTCTGCAGTTATTGTAGGGGAGACTCGTACCATTTCTCAGAGAATTTCCAGCTCTATTTTAAATTTGCGTTTCGGTTCCTTAGAAGCAGTCCCACATAGGATCACGATTCTTGAATGAACTCAATAAAAATAGTCGTTTGTTTCGTTTGGCAGCCCAAGGAAAATTTTTACAAATCAGATCTCTTTAGCCAGATGGACACACGTTCTGTTGGTGTTTACTTTGAGTGGCACGATCTCAACGATTCGATTTGGCAGCTGCCTTAACCGAAACCCCGGCTATTATTACACGTCCGATATTGGTTTTCTTCTTTTTCGCTGTTTCCTGATTTGCAGCGAAGTTGTAAAAATAGGACCTTCACTTCAGGCTTGCTTTATTTTCAAGCCCACCCATTCCATCGGTCTGAAGAGTTCAACACTTCGGACTATCCAGTATATGTAGACTACCGCTAAAACCTCTTAATAAAGCAGCGGCGCTGAGTCTAATTATCATAATTGGTATGTGAATGGGCTGGAAGGAAAAAGCACATTTGGATCGATTAGTTCATTTTAATATACATTGACAATTTGTGGTCGATAGTTTGAATCAGGCGCCTGGTAGCACACAATTCTTATTTCAGTCGTTCGAAACCAAAGTCGTTTATGTACTGGGTGGGCCAGCTCCCAAAGCAGATACTTTAGAGATGTAAATAGGGGTTTGCTCTGTAAAATATATATGAAAAATGCTTCACTAAGGAAATATATGGTGTCAAAGTTCGGTAAAAAAAATTAGTTGAGTTAAGGGGACTCCCGTTTCTTCGTTATCTGGACTTGAAAATTCTAAACTTCCCAACCAGACGTCAGCTGACGCTGCACCGAACAGCAATGGAAAGAGAATGTTTCGCGTTACCACGATGGGAAGTTTTGTAAAAAAACCCGTTTTGTCCAAGCTGTGGCGAATTTTTCAATTTCGTGCCCAGCCAGACTGGTTCTGGAAAACATGTCTGGACTTAAAAATTCGCTAGTTCCCAACCACAAGCCACATAAAGCTGTGTCAAACAGCAATGGAAAGGGAATGTTTCGCGTTACTACTATGGGAAATTTCGTAAAAATCCCCATTTTACCCCATCGGTGGCGAATTTTTCAATTTCGTGCCCAGTCAGACTGGTTCTGGACAACATGTCTGGACTTAAAAATTCGTAGGTCTCCAACCACAAGATACATAAAGCTGTGCCAAACAGCAATGGAAAGATAATGTTTCGCGCTACCACGATAGTAAATTTCGTAAAAATCCCCAAATTTTCCAGGTTGTGGCGAATTTTTAAATTTGTTTTCCGACCAGATTGGTTCTGAAAAACATGTCTGAACTTAAACATTTGTAAGTCCGCAGCCACAAGCCACATAAAGCTGCGCCAAACAGCAATGGAAAGATAATGTTTCGCGCTACCACTATGGGAAATTTCGTAAAAATGCCCATTTTGCCCCAGCTGTGGCGAATTTTTCAATTTAGCTCCCCACCAGACTGGTTCTGGACAACATGTCTGGACTTAAAAATTCGTACGTCTCCAACCACAAGATACATAAAGCTGCGCCAAACAGCGATGGAAAGATAATGTTTCGCGCTACCACGATAGTAAATTTCGTAAAAATCCCCAAATTTTCCAAGTTGTGGCGAATTTTTAAATTTGCTTTCCGACCAGATTGCTTCTGGAAAACATGTCTGGACTTAAAAATATGTAAGTCCTCAGCCACAAGCCACATAAAGCTGTGCCAAACAGCAATGGAAAGATAATGTTTCGCGTTACCGCTATGGGAAATTTCGTAAAAATCCCCATTTTACCCCATCTGTAGCGAATTTTTCAATTTCGTGCCCAGTCAGACTGGTTGTGGACAACATGTCTGGACTTAAAAATTCGTACGTCTCCAACCCCAAGATACATAAAGCTGCGCCAAACAGCGATGGAAAGATAATATTTCGCGCTACCGCGATGGTAAATTTCGTAAAAATTCCCAAATTTTCCCAGTTGTGGCGAATTTTTAAATTTGCTTTCCGACCAGATTGCTTCTGGAAAACATGTCTGAACTTAAAAATTTGTAAGTCCGCAGCCACAAGCCACATAGAGCTGCGCCAAACAGCAATGGAAAGATAATGTTTCGCGTTACCACTATCGAAAATTTCGTAAAAATCGCCCATTTTGCCCCAGCTGTGGCGAATTTTTCAATTTCGTGCCCAGTCAGACTGGTTCTGGACAACATGTCTGGACTTAAAAATTCGTGCGTCTCCAACCACAAGATACATAAAGCTGCGCCAAACATCGATGGAAAGATAATGTTTCGGGCTACCACGATAGTAAATTTCGTAAAAATTCCCAAATTTTTCCAGTTGTGGCGAATTTTTAAATTTTGTTTTCCGACCAGATTGGTTCTGAAAAACATGTCTGAACTTAAAAATTTGTAAGTCCCCAGCCACAAGTCAATAAATCTGCGCCATACAGCAATGGAAAGGGAATGTTTCGCCTTACCACTATGGGAAATTCGGTAAAAATCCCCATTTTACCCCATCTGTGGCGAAAATTTTCAATTTCGTGCCCAGTCAGACTGGTTCTGGACAACATGTCTGGACTTAAAAATTCGTACGTCTCCAACCACAAGATACATAAAGCTGCGCCAAACAGCGATGGAAAGATAATGTTTCGCGCTACCACGATAGTAAATTTCGTAAAAATTCCCAAATTTTCCCAGTTGTGGCGAATTTTTAAATTTGGTTTCCGACCAGATTGCTTCTGGAAAACATGTCTGGACTTAAAAATTTGTAAGTCCGCAGCCACAAGCCACATAAAGCTGCGCCATACAGCAATGGAAAGGGAATGTTTCGCGTTACCACTATGGAAAATTTCGTAAAAATCCCCATTTTGCCCCAGCTGTGGCCAATTTTTCAATTTAGTTTCCCACCAGATTCGTTCTGGAAAACATGTCTGGACTTAAAAATTCGTACGTCTCCAACCTCAAGATACATAAAGCTGCGCCAAACAGCGATGGAAAGATAATGTTTCGCCCTACCACGGTAGTAAATTTCGTAAAAATCACCAAATTTTCCAAGAAGTTTTGGCGAATTTTTAAATTTGTTTTCCGACCAGATTGCTTCTGAAAAACATGTCTGAACTTAAACATTTGTAAGTCCCCAGCCACAAGCCACATAAAGCTGCGCCATACAGCAATGGAAAGAGAATGTTTCGCGTTACCACTATGGTAAATTTCGTAAAAATCCCCATTTTGCCCGAGCTGTGGCGAATTTTTCAATTTCGTGCCCAGTCAGACTGGTTCTGGACAACATGTCTAGACTTAAAAATTCATACGTCTCCAACCACAAGATACATAAAGCTGCGCCAAACAGCGATGGAAAGATAATGTTTCGGGCTACCACCATGGTAGATTTCGTAAAAATTCCCAAATTTTCCCAGTAGTGGCGAATTTTTAAATTTGCTTCCCGACCAGCTTGCTTCTGGAAAACATGTCTGGACTTAAAAATTTGTAAGTCCCCAGCCACAAGTCAAATAAAGCTGCGCCAAACAGCAATGGAAAGATAATGTTTCGCGTTGCCACTATGGAAAATTTCGTAAAAATCGCCCATTTTGCCCCAGCTGTGGCGAATTTTTCAATTTCGTGCCCAGTCAGACTGGTTGTGGACAACATGTCTGGACTTAAAAATTCGTACGTCTCCAACCACAAGATACATAAAGCTGCGCCAAACAGCGATGGAAAGATAATGTTTCGCGCTACCATGATAGTAAATTTCGTAAAAATTCCCAAATTTTCCAAGTTGTGGCGAATTTTTAAATTTTGTTTTCCGACCAGATTGGTTCTGAAAAACATGTTTGAACTTAAAAATTTGTAAGTCCGCAGCCACACGCCACATAACGCTGCGCCAAACAGCAATGGAAAGATAATGTTTCGCGTTACCACTATGGAAAATTTCGTAAAAATCGCCCATTTTGCCCCAGCTGTGGCGAATTTTTCAATTTCGTGCCCAGTCAGACTGGTTCTGGACAACATGTCTGGACTTAAAAATTCGTACGTCTCCAACCACAAGATACATAAAGCTGCGCCAAACATCGATGGAAAGATAATGTTTCGGGCTACCACGATAGTAAATTTCGTAAAAATCCCCAAATTTTCCAAGTTGTGGCGAATTTTTAAATTTGCTTTCCGACCAGATTGCTTTCTGGAAAACATGTCTGGACTTAAAAATTTGTAAGTCCCCAGCCACAAGCCACATAAAGCTGCGCCATTCAGCAATGGAAAGGGAATGTTTTGCGTTACCACTATGGGAAATTTTCGTAAAAATCCCCATTTTACCCCATCTGTGGCGAATTTTTCAATTTCGTGCCCAGTTAGACTGGTTCTGGACAACATGTCTGGACTTAAAAGTCGTAACTCCCCAACCACACGCCACATAAAGCTGCGCCAACCAGCAATGGAAATATAATGTTTTGCGTTACCACGATGGTAAATTTCGTAAAAATTGCCAAATTTTCCAAGTTGTGGCGAATTTTTAAATTTGCGTTCCGACCCGATTGCTTCTGGAAAACATGTCTGGACTTAAAAATTTGTAAGTCCCCAACCACAAGCCACATTAAGCTGTGTCAAACAGCAATGGAAAGAGAATATTTCGCGCTACCACTATGGTAAATTTCGTAAACGTCCCCATTTTACCCCATCTGTGGCGAATTTTTCAATTTCGTGCCCAGTCAGACTGGTTCTGGACAACATGTCTGGACTTAAAAATTCGTACGTCTCCAACCACAAGATACATAAAGCTGCGCCATACAGCAATGGAAAGGGAATGTTTCGCGTTACCACTATGGGAAATTTCGTAAAAATCCCCATATTGCCCCATCTGTGGCGGATTTTTCAATTTCGTGCCCAGTCAGACTGGTTCTGGACAACATGTCTGGACTTAAAAATTCATATGTCCCCAGCCACACGTCACATAAAGCTGCGCCATACAGCAATGGAAAGGGAATGTTTCGCGCTTCCACCATAGTAAATTTCGTAAAAATCCCCAAATTTTCCAAGTTGTGGGGAATTTTTAAATTTGCTTTCCGACCAGATTGCTTCTGGAAAACATGTCTGGACTTAAAAATGTGTAAGTCCCCAGCCACAAGTCCAATAAAGCTGCGCCATACAGCAATGGAAAGGGAATGTTTCGCGTTACCACTATGGGAAATTTCGTAAAAATCTCCATTTTACCCCATCTGTGACGAATTTTTCAATTTCGTGCCCAGTCAGACTGGTTCTGGACAACATGTCTGGACTTAAAAATTCGTGCGTCTCCAACCACAACATACATAAAGCTGCTCCAAACAGCCATGGAAATATAATGTTTCGCGCTACCTCGATGGTAAATTTCGTAAAAATTCTCAAATTTTCCCAGTTGTGACGAATTTTTAAATTTGCTTTCCGACCAGATTGGTTCTGGAAAACATGTCTGGACTTAAAAATTCGTACGTCCCCAGCCACAAGTCACATAAAGCTGCGCCATACAGCAATGGAAAGATAATGTTTCGGGCTACCACCATGGTAGATTTCGTAAAAATCCCCATTTTGCCCGAGCTGTGGCGAATTTTTCAATTTCGTGCCCAGTCAGACTGGTTCTGGACAACATGTCTGGAGTTAAAAATTCGTAACTCCCCAACCACAAGCCACATAAAGCTGCGCCAAACAGCAATGGACAGAGAATGTTTCGCGTTACCACTATGGAAAATTTTGTAAAAATCTCCATTTTGCCCCAGCTGTGGCGAATTTTTCAATTTAGTTCCCCACCAGACGGGATCTGGACAACATGTTTGGACTTAAAAGTTCGTAGGTTCTCAACCAGAAGCCAGGAAAACCTGCTACAAAGAGCAGGGGAAAGGGAATGTTTCGCCCCAACTACGTAGGCAAATTTTGTAAAAATCCCCAAATTGCTGAAAATATGGAAAATTTTTCAATTCAGTTCCCTACTGGATTGGTTCAGTAGGAAAACATGTCTGGACTTAAAAATTCGTAACTCCCCACCCATTAGTCACGGAAACCTGCACCAAACAGCAGTGGAAAGACCCAAGTTTTGGCGAATTTTTCCATTTACTTCCCGATCAGAAGTTTCTTTAATTTTCATTTTTATTTCATTTTGTTCTTCTTGCCAATTAAATCTGATGTCCTTTGCATTCCTTACAATTTTATTATTTTTATTTGTTTTTGTTTTTTGCTCGAAAACCCTGAGAGCGAGCTTTCGCCTTCAAAATTCAATGAAGAACCCAAAATCGTTTTTAATTTGATGAAATAAATGTGACTAAACCTAATATATTAATCAGAAAACATGCTTCTTTGATGCTTCTTTACCTCTATCACGAATTCTGACAGCAATTAAAGGAGTTTCTCAAGCAAACCCATGCTATTTTGCGATTCTTCGTTGATACTCTATAAATTTTCCAGATTTTCGCAACAACAAAAACGCCCCAAACGCCGATCGTTCAGGAATTTAATTTTAAATTTAGAGCCACTCGTATTTGTCTGAATATCATTCAGCTGCTTGCAGTGATTAATGCCCAACGCCGAAACCAAAAAATTAATAACCGAATTAATTTTGTTTCCCGAAAAATATTGACTAAACAAACACACCGCAAAGAAACCACTTAAAAATAAAACTGTTGCTCAACAAACTCAATTAAAAGCCCAAAAAAATGATTAAAAAATTATATTGGGAGTTAATTTTATTGCCTTCTAGTTGCGATCATCTTCTCTCGTTTTGGAATTATATTTTTTCAATCTCCGCTGGCTTATTGCTTCATCTGCTAGCCCCAGATCTCATGCCTTGATTACTCTCATTATTGTTCAAAAAAATGGCTATTGTCTTGCGGCAACCAAATAATGCACGATTGTTCGTGATAAGGTCGTGTGCAGCATGCCATGAACTCGTTGAAACATGTAGGATTGCAACTCTGCAAGATTGCCCTGTCTAGACAAATGGATCTAATGTTTAATGACATTTTTGAATGAACAATGAATTTGAACTACTTATTCATACAGTGGGAACGCAAGGTATGCACCATTTTAAATAAAATAGCATTTTTTCTTTCACCTGTATAGACTTTACTTTGCGTTCACACTGTATATTATTTCCATCTTCCCCAGTCAAAGCCAGAAGTGGTAGCTTTAATCATTAGTTTGAAAAGTTTCAACGTTCAAAAGTATCAAATTTATGTCCGGCTAATGTCGACTGTTAAAAATCACGCTTAGGAGTTTTCTCAGGAACGCCGAAATATTTAAAGTTATAATTAATTAATCCCTTTTATCTCAGTTCTTATTAGTTAGAAAAATCGCTGGCAACCTTCTCCTGCACAACCGGCAATATTTAAAACTAATTTCACGTTAGTGTTGGCGCCTTAATAAAACACAAATTATCGCATTGACGCCAATAAGCTTGCAACTTTGCAGTTAATTATTCACAACTGTAAACCAGTGCAGCTGCTGCAGGTTTAATACCCTTAAGTAAATCCAAACGAACGCCATTTATACCCCAATTTGGAACCGGCAGGTGTATTTTTGCTGCTTACGCGCTCTCCTTTTACTAACTGCGACTGCATAACTTGAAGACCTTTTTTAATTGGTGTGCCTGCACCAAATGATAATCAACTTTTCCTGTCACAGATTTATGTTGTTTGTTTCCACTGCTGCATGCCTAAACCGAATTATACAGGGTGATTCCTACGTGGTCGCATTCCTTTGGTGGAATTACTGGAACTTACTAGAAAAGTGCGATTTTTAATCGTTAATTTTGAATTCTTGCTTTTTGTGTCAAAACTAAAAAATTATGTTTTATAAAAAAAAAGGTGCGTAATTTAAGGCTCTATCCCACAGTGACAACTAGAACTTTACAGCTCAACTGGTTCTCTAAATATGATCCAAAGACTAAGAGCAATTTTCAAAACCCGCATTAATTTCGAATTTTTGTATTTTGCATGAAAACTAGAAACATTTCTAAAATTATGTTTTATCTAAACTGGTGCGCAATTTAAGGCTCTATCCCGCAGTGTCAGATAGAGCTTTAGAGCTCAACTGGTTCTCTAAATATGAGCCAAAGACTAAGAGCGGTTTTCAAAACCCGCATTTATTTCGAATTTTTGTATTTTGCATGAAAACTAGAAACATTTCTAAAATGATGTTTTATATAAAAAGATGTGTAATTTAAGGCTCTATTCGGCGGTGACAACTAGAGCTTTAGAGCTCAACTGATTCTCTAAATATGAGCCAAAGACTAAGAGCGGTTTTCAAAACCCGCATTTATTTCGAATTTTTGTATTTTGCATGAAAACTAGAAACATTTCTAAAATGATGTTTTATATAAAAAGATGTGCAATTTAAGGGTCTATACCGCAGTGACAACTAGAGCTTTTCAGCTCAACTGGTTTTCTAAATTTGAGCCAAAGACTAAGAGCGGTTTTCAAAACCCGCATTAATTTCGAATTCTGGAATTTTGCGTGAAAACTAGAAACATTTCTAAAATGATATTTCATATAAAAAGATGTGCAATTTAAGGCTCTATTGCGCAGTGACAACTAGAGCTTTAGAGCTCAACTAGTTCTCTAAATATGAGCCAAAGACTAAGAGCGGTTTTCAAAACCCGCATTTATTTCGAATTTTTGTATTTTGCATGAAAACTAGAAACATTTCTAAATGATGTTTTACATAGAAAGATGAGCAATTTGCGGTTCTATTCGGCAGTGACAACTAGAGCTTTAGAGCTCAACTAGTTCTCTAAATATGAGCCAAAGACTAAGAGCGGTTTTCAAAACCCGCATTTATTTCGAATTTTTGTATTTTGCATGAAAACTAGAAACATTTCTAAAATGATGTTTTATATAAAAAGATGTGCAATTTAAGGCTCTATACCGCAGTGACAACTAGAGCTTTCAGCTCAACTGGTTTTTGTAAATTTGAGCCAAAGACTGAGAGCGGTTTTCAAAACCCGCATTAATTTCGAATTCTGGAATTTTGCGTGAAAACTAGAAACATTTCTAAAATGATATTTCATATAAAAAGATGTGCAATTTAAGGCTCTATTGCGCAGTGACAACTAGAGCTTTAGAGCTCAACTAGTTCTCTAAATATGAGCCAAAGACTAAGAGCGGTTTTCAAAACCCGCATTTATTTCGAATTTTTGTATTTTGCATGAAAACTAGAAAAATTTCTAAAATGATGTTATATATAAAAATATGTGCAATTTAAGGCTCTATTGCGCAGTGACAACTAGAGCTTTAGAGCTCAACTAGTTCTCTAAATATAAGCCAAAGACTAAGAGCGGTTTTCAAAACCCGCATTTATTTCGAATTTTTGTATTTTGCATGAAAACTAGAAACATTTCTAAAATGATGTTTTACATAAAAAGATGTGCAATTTAAGGCTCTATACCGCAGTGACAACTAGAGCTTTTCAGCTCAACTGGTTTTCTAAATTTGAGCCAAAGACTAAGAGCGGTTTTCAAAACCCGCATTAATTTCGAATTCTGGAATTTTGCGTGAAAACTAGAAACATTTCTAAAATGATATTTCATATAAAAAGATGTGCAATTTAAGGCTCTATTGCGCAGTGACAACTAGAGCTTTAGAGCTCAACTAGTTCTCTAAATATAAGCCAAAGACTAAGAGCGGTTTTCAAAACTCGAATTTATTTCGAATTTTTGTATTTTGCATGGAAACTAGAAACATTTCTAAAATGATGTTTTATATAAAAAGATGTGCAATTTAAGGCTCTATACCGCAGTGACAACTAGAGCTTTTCAGCTCAACTGGTTTTCTAAATTTGAGCCAAAGACTAAGAGCGGTTTTCAAAACCCGCATTAATTCGAATTCTGGAATTTTGCGTGAAAACTAGAAACATTTCTAAAATGATATTTCATATAAAAGATGTGCAATTTAAGGCTCTATTGCACAGTGACAACTAGAGCTTTAGAGCTCAACTAGTTCTCTAAATATGAGCCAAAGACTAAGAGCGGTTTTCAAAACTCGAATTTATTTCGAATTTTTGTATTTTGCATGGAAACTAGAAACATTTCTAAAATGATGTTTTATATAAAAGATGTGCAATTTACGGCTCTATTCGGCGGTGACAACTAGAGCTTTAGAGCTCAACTGATTCTCCAAATATGAGCCAAAGACTAAGAGCGGTTTTCAAAACCCGCATTTATTTCGAATTTTTGTATTTTGCATGAAAACTAGAAATATTTCTAAAATGATGTTATATCTAAAAATATGTGCAATTTAAGGCTCTATTCGGCAATGACAACTAGAGCTTTCGAGCTCAACCAGTTCTCTAAATATAAGCCAAAGACTAAGAGCGGTTTTCAAAACCCGCATTTATTTCAAATTTTTGTATTTTGCATGAAAACTAGAAACATTTCTAAAATGATGTTTTCTATAAAAAGATGTGCAATTTAAGGCTCTATTCCGCAGTGACAACTAGAGCTTTAGAGCTCAACTAGTTCTCTAAATATAAGCCAAAGACTAAGAGCGGTTTTCAAAACCCTCATTTATTTCAAATTTTTGTATTTTGCATGAAAACTAGAAACATTTCTAAAATGATGTTTTATATAAAAAGATGTGCAATTTAAGGCTCTATTCCGCAGTGACAACCAGAGCTTTGCAGCTCAACTGGTTCGTTAAATAAGAGCCAAAGGCAAAGAGCGCTTTTTAAAACCCAAATTAATTTTGAATTCTTGCATTTTGCGTAAAAACTACTAACATTTCTAAAATGATGTTTTATATAAATAGATGTGCAATTTAAGGCTCTATACCGCAGTGACAACTAGAGCTTTAGAGCTCAACTGATTCTCTAAATATGAGCCAAAGACTTAAAGCGGTTTTCAAAACCCGCATTTATTTCGAATTTTTGCATTTTGCATGAAAACTAGAAACATTTCTAAAATGATGTTTTATATAAAAAGATGAGCAATTTAAGGCTCTATTCGGCAGTGACAACTAGAGCTTTAGAGCTCAACTAGTTCTCTAAATATGAGCCAAAGACTAAGAGCGGTTTTCAAAACCCGCATTTATTTCGAATTTTTGTATTCTGCATGAAACTAGAAGCATTTCTAAAATGGTGTTTTATATAAAAAGATGAGCAATTTAAGGCTCTATTCGTCAGTGACAACTAGAGCTTTAAAGCTCGACTAGTTCTCTAAATATGAGCCAAATACTAAGAGCGGTTTTCAAAACCCGCATTATTTCGAATTTTGTATTTTGCATGAAAACTAGAAACATTTCTAAAATGATGTTTTATATGAAAAGATGTGCAATTTACGGCTCTATTCGGCGGTGACAACTAAAGCTTTAGAGCTCAACTAGTTCTCTAAATATAAGCCAAAGACTAAGAGCGGTTTTCAAAACCCGCATTTATTTCGAATTTTGTATTTTGCATGAAAACTAGAAACATTTCTAAAATGATGTCATATATAAAAAGATGTGAAATTTAAGGCTCTATTCCGCAGTGGCAACTAGAGCTTTGCAGCTCAACTGGTTCGTTAAATATGAGCCAAAGGCAAAGAGCGCTTTTTAAAACCCAGATTAATTTTGAATTCTTGCATTTTGCGTGAAAACTACAAACATTTCTAAAATGATGTTTTATATAAAAAGATGTGCAATTTAAGGCTTTATCCCGCAGTGGCAACTAGAGCTTTAGAGCTCAACTGGTTCTCTAAATATGATCCAAAGACTAAGAGCGATTTTCAAAACGCGCATTAATTTCAAATTTTTTTATTTTGCGTGAAAACTAGAAACATTTCTAAAATGATGTTTTATATAAAAAGATGAGCAATTTAAGGTTCTATTCGGCAGTGACAACTAGAGCTTTAGAGCTCAACTAGTTCTCTAAATATGAGCCAAAGACTAAGAACGGTTTTCAAAACCCGCATTTATTTCGAATTTTTGTATTCTGCATGAAAACTAGAAGCATTTCTAAAATGATGTTTTATATAAAAAGATGAGCAATTTAAGGCTCTATTCGGCAGTGACAACTAGAGCTTTAAAGCTCAACTAGTTCTCTAAATATGAGCCAAAGACTAAGAGCGGTTTTCAAAACCCGCATTTATTTCGAATTTTTGTATTTTGCATGAAAACTAGAAAATTTCTAAAATGATGTCATATATAAAAAGATGTGCAATTTAATGCTTTATCCCGCAGTGACAACTAGAGCTTTAGAGCTCAACTGATTCTCTAAATATGAGCCAAAGACTAAGAGCGGTTTTCAACTCCCGCATTTATTTAAAATTTTTGTATTTTGCATGAAAACTAGAAACATTCCTAAGATGATGTTTGATACCAAAAGGTGCGCAATTTAAGGCTCTATCCCGCAGTGACAACTAGAGCTTTAGAGCTCAACTAGTTCTCTAAATATGAGCCAAAGACTAAGAGCGGTTTTCAAAACCCGCATTTATTTCGAATTTTTGTATTTTGCATGAAAACTAGAAACATTTCTAAAATGATGTTTTATATAAAAACATGAGCAATTTAAGGCTCTATTCGTCAGTGACAACTAGAGCTTTAAAGCTCAACTAGTTCTCTAAATATGAGCCAAATACTAAGAGCGGTTTTCAAAACCCGCATTTATTTCGAATTTTTGTATTTTGCATGAAAACTAGAAACATTTCTAAAATGATGTTTTATATAAAACAATGTGCAATTTAAGGCTCTATTCCGCAGTGACAACTAGAGCTTTGCAGCTCAACTGGTTCGTTAAATATGAGCCAAAGGCCAAGAGCGCTTTTTAAAACCCAGATTAATTTTGAATTCTTGCATTTTGCGTGAAAACTACAAACATTTCTAAAATGATGTTTTATATAAAAAGATGTGCAATTTAAGGCTCTATCCCGCAGTGACAACTAGAGCTTTAGAGCTCAACTGATTCTCTAAATATGAGCCAAAGACTAAGAGCGGTTTTCAACTCCCGCATTTATTTGAAATTATTGTATTTTGCATGAAAACTAGAAACATTCCTAAGATGATGTTTGATACCAAAAGGTGCGCAATTTAAGGCTCTATCCCGCAGTGACAACTAGAGCTTTAGAGCTCAACTGGTTCTCTAAATATGAGCCAAAGACTAAGAGCGGTTTTCAAAACCCGCATTTATTTCGAATTTTTGTATTTTGCATGAAAACTAGAAGCATTTCTAAAATGATATTTTATATAAAAGATGAGCAATTTAAGGCTCTATTCGTCAGTGACTACTAGAGCTTTAGAGCTCAACTAGTTCTCTAAATATGAGCCAAAGACTAAGAGCGGTTTTCAAAACCCGCATTTATTTCGAATTTTTGTATTTTACATGAAAACTAGAAACATTTCTAAAATGATGTTTTATATAAAACGATGTGCAGTTTAAGGCTCTATTCCGCAGTGACAACTAGAGCCTTAGAGCTCAACTGGTTCTCTAAATATGAGCTAAAGACTAAGAGCGGTTTTCAAAACGGCAGTAATTTGCAGTTTTTTCATTTTACTTGAAAACTGCAAAACTTTCGAAAATGCTGTTTTATATGAAAAGTTGCGCAATTTAGGGCTCTATTCCGCAGTGGCAACTAGAGCTTTAGAGCTCAACTGATTCTCTAAATATGAGCCAAAGACTAAGAGCGATTTTCAAAATCCGCATTAATTTCCAATTTTTGCATTTTACGTCCAAACTAGAAACTTTCTAAAGTTATGTTTTATATAAAAAGGTGCGCAATTTAAGGCTCTATCCCACAGCGACAACTGGAGATTTACACCTCAACTGGTCCTCTAAAGCTGTATTTATGTTCTGTGAATGTAAAACTTTTTGGCCAAATTGGAGCTTCAGTTTTCTGAATAGATCTATCCAAAGATCTTTTGAAATGCGCTTTTTTCCGTACTCTCTAAATAGCCCCAGACACTCCTCAGAGGAATGACACCAATCACCCAGTGCACAAAGTGACCAAAATGCAAAAGTCTACCTTTATTTACTTTATTGCTCAAAACGATTAAATCATGTGGAAGCTGTGAACGGAAAGCTTGCTGTTTCCAAGCGTTTCCGGAAAAACATCCTCGAAAGCAATTAGAAGGCTGAAAACGAGGATTGAGCGCATTACAAAAATAAGATTTCTTTTAAAAGCGCGCAGCTAATACCCACCTAGTTTTAGAACGTGTATTGAAAAGCTTTCCGTTTGTGGGTGTAGCTGTAGCTGTATTATGTGCGGACAATATTAAACGGGGAAATTAAGGTTCCCATGGGTTGAAATGAGCATAGTGCAGTTTTTCGTTAATTACTGAGCAACTTGTTAAAATGATAGTGGATTCAACATCGGAATTGACTCTCAACATAGTTTTATGACACGCGCTCAACTCAGGAATATTATTTTGATCACAATTTGAAATAAATATAGAAAAATTAAATCCAGTTCGCCCATTTCAACTAGCATTTGACACCCAGACACTAAGTAGACACCGAACATGATGCCGGAACACCGGATAAAATTCGTCGAACTAAACAGGCTGGAAATTGTACAAAACTGATTAGAGGCAGTTCTTGTAACTTCCATCCAGCTCGAGTTTTATGTATTTTTCCGAAATCCAGCTTCTCCAGAAAACGAACAATTTTGTTGCGTAGGAAATGGGGTTCAATCTTAATATATTTTAATTCGTTAATTTATTATTTTAACACGTTTTCTATTGCCTTGCAACCGGTTCATTCTGAAATGCCAATACGGCAAAGGCCGATCATTCAGGTCCCAATAAAGCTCGGCTGCAATGCCGTTGCAACAACCGGTTTTCACATCAAGGAAAAAAACACCCAACTTCGAGAACCTCTCTCTGCATCAAGGGCTTCCATTACGGCGTTGCCATTAGCCTGCATTATAACTGTTTTTCATTTATTCTTCAGAAAACGATTCATGTTAAACTGTTTTTGAACTGAATTAGTTCAATTTTGTTGTTTCATCTAATGGCAATAAAAGCTCTTGGTGCGGAGAGGCCCTGTTGACGTGGAGCATATTTTTCTTTATTCCCTGGACTTTAAAGAAGTTGAAAAAGGTTCAAGTTGCTTTTGTATAAAGATGCACGTCAAGGTGGAAGAGGATGGCCATTTGTTCTACACAAACTAGCAGTACTGTACTAATGCAATGAAGCGAAAGGGGCCAATAGCCGACAACGCGGCATCAGGAACGTTCAGGTGTAATAACGTTGTTCCCAGTAAAGTTGCGGCTTTCTTTGCGTAGGCCTCACCAAAAGCTCCTAAAGCCTGATGGAACTTCAGTAAACTCGTAACGTTTCATAAAAAAGTTCACAAAGAAAGCCAGTATTAAACTTCCTCATTGACTGTTCAGAGCACTTCAACATTAATACTGCAAAACTGTTAAATTTTGAATTATTACCGGCTGCCATCGTTGCCTTTGAGCCTCCAAAGACACTTCATGACCCCAGGGATTGCTGCTTGATAGCAGCCGAAGCTGACACGAGGGACGCGGTTCTTTCCGCTAAAAGAAGTCGCCCGAGAGCACAAACATTTGTCGGGGAGTAGCTCTTTTTGCACTTGACATATTATAATAAAACTCTCCCGGGATAAATTGGCCTTTGAGGCTTTTACTTGACAATACTGGATGCATTCATTTAAGCTCATAGTAATGGCTCAAAATCAAGGTTCAATATACAAACGATTCTTACATATTCGTATGAAACGACGCAAGTTTTTAACACATTTTACCATCCAGAACGAATTTCAGAGACGCTCATAAAGCAAAAAGGGCTGGTCTTGTTAGAGTGGGAAAATTCCTGTTATCTTTTCATTAACGCCCTTTTGTAAATACACGTTTGAACCGCGGAGTTCCTAATATTTAAGGAAAGTCCTGTGCCTGGTAGGAGGGGTTGTTGCCCCGGACAAATTTTCCCTGTGCGCCCGAATTGCGTGCCCACACGCAATAATAATTAGTGTTTCATTCCAAGGGAATCTGGCATACATTATGCTGTGATGTCGAACCCGAAATTCATTGCCGTTTCAAGCCCTTCGAAATTAAATAAAGCTTGCGACCCCATCCAAAATGTGGACAATGTGAATATTAAATTTTTTGTTGGGCGCCCCCCATATTCGGGAAATTGAATTCGGCGCATCTCATTAGCTTCATTTGCGGGTGGAAAAGTCCATTTTATTTGATTTTTCCGGTTAAGCAAAGTGTATTTTCCGGAACTTGTCTCTTCTCTGAAATGATCCTTTTGATATAAACGGTGTGTCTCTCGTGATTGCTTTGGCTTTAGCCACTGAGGAAGTTGCTCTTTTTGAAGTGTCCCTTAGGGCTATAAAATATCTTGAGCGCCGAGAGGAAAATGAAAAGGCTAAAAGAGCGAAATTAATATTTTTCGAGGATGTTGCAGCGTGGATTTGAGCAGATATTGGCTTTGTTTTTAGAATGTTCGAATGGCGAATTCGCCACTAACATCATCTGTAGTTCTTTGGTACTTACGTGTTTATTATTCCAGCTGTTATCTGCTAGAACGTAAGGTGGAAGTCACCGACCTCACACACCAAACCCTGAGAAACTCCTTATCTTAATGCTGGTTGCCGGGTTTCTTCCAATTGAAACCGCATCCATCCTAGAATATTGTTGAGAGCCAGATTAGATCATTACTTTCACCATTTTTACGATTCTCCTCCGGTAATGGGCAATTATGGCTCTTATTGTATAATTGAATTTAATGCGGAATGATTTAGTCCGAGAGTCCTTATGTAGAGGCAATTGATTATCATTATGACTTTAATGGCTGTTCGTGCTGAATTTCAAATCAGGTTGTTTGTTCTCAGTGTCTACTGGAGGCCTTTTGTGGCGCTTTCCCATATAATTAATTACCTACATTTGATGTAAAGTCCACAATCACGTCTTATCGACAACATTTACAAACCAGAATGTCACATGTACGAATCTTACAACTATATGACGTGATAATCACGTATTCAGGTGTCAAATGACAAAAATTCTTTTCATATCCTTTTTTCTGGCTCCCCTTGCAGACATGTATGTATTCTGTAGGTGCTTAAGGATACACATCTCCATGACCGTGCTCTACATCTCCATGACCTGTAGGACATCTGCAGCTTCCTGTTCTTGCCTTTTTTGGGTACCAATACCATTAGTGTCTTCTTCCAGGTGGTCGCGAAATATTGAAGGTCCAAGATTCCATTTGCCACTGTGGTAAGGTCCTCAATAGCTTTTTGACGACTTCGTTTGTGACTCCATTGTGTCCAGTAGCCCTTTTCCTCTTGGCCCCCTTGATGATGCCCTGGATGATCTCGTTGGTCACTCTTCTGGGTTTGGTGGGCTGCCAGTTTTGGAGATGAGCACCCGCTCATTGACCATCCTCTCTTGTTCTGGGTGATCAACCAGGTTTTCCCGGAACTGGAGCTCTAGATGAATGGCAAAGAGCGCAGCTTTTTCCTTGGGATCCACAGTGGTGATGTCGTTTTCTTGGATTGGTGGTACTGGTTTCCTTGGTCCTGCTGTGAGGCACCTGGCCAGCTTCCAGAGTTCTCTTCAGGACTCATCAGCCTCGATTTCGTCCATGCGATCTTCATGTCCTCCTTGATCGCATTCTGGAGGCGGTTGGCTTGTCTCTTCAGGTGAAGGCCTCTCTAAAACTCCTTGGATAGTACCGATTCCTCCTATCCAGCACCTGGGTTTCTTCGAACAGGATCGTATGATTGTCCCTGGTTATCGTATGCTCTGTCAAGGTCGATTTATCCATCTGTCCCAGTCTGCTTGTGTTCGGTTAGCCTTGTCTGGATGCTTCTTTTTCTAGTGCCCACATAGACCGATCCACAGCTGCATGAGATCCGGTAGACTCCGGGAAGTAGACAAAGGAGGCCTTTTATCCTTTGCAGACCTGAGACTCTGTTTTATGGTTTTTCTAGGTTTAAAGGTGGTTTCTATCTGAAAATTTTTCAGTAGTTTGCCGATCCTGTCAGTAACATTCTCTATATTCGGTAATGAAGCAACTCCTTTCTCCGGCCTGGTCTCCTTCTCAGTGGTTCTGCGATCGGGAGGAAGTGCCCTCTTTATTTCATGCCTCGTATAGCCGTTGTAACAAAGGCTTGCTCCAAAGGATCCATTTCCTCCTGAATGTGCTCTGGTTGGCATATTCTACGAGCTCGTTCCGCCAGAGTCTTGATTACTCTTGATGAAGCAGAAGAGAGGAGTAATCCTCTCTTCTGCTTCGGATGAGGATTTGAAAGCCTGTGCACCTACCTCTCGGTATGACTTGGTTTTCTATATACCGTATATCCTAGTGTTCCATCGTTCTTCCTTTCGATTAGAACATCCAAAAGAGCAAGCTTATTGTCCGTTTCCTTGTTCCATCGTGATTTGGATTCTAGGATTCTGAGAATTGAGAAGATTTTAAACCATTTTCAACTCTTCATTTCCGGGTTCCCACACAACGAAGGTATCATCTACCTAACGGAACCAATACTAGGGCTCGAAAGAGTCCCTCCCACTGGGATCATGGTGAAAAGGGAGACCACATCAAAGCTAACCAGCACATCCCTCGCGGACCCAGCTTGATATCTTTGATCTTCTCAAGTTGAGTTTAGTAGCCACTTGATAAGTCGGAGAAGAGATGGCACTGGCTATGGGTCTCAGTGGTACATTTCCTTTGTGTATTTTTGGTAAGCCGTACAGCCTTGGAGGAAGGGCTTCATATTTTATAATTTTCTTCTTTTCATCCGTTGTGAGAGGGCAAGTTTTTATTAGCTGATTTGTTCGTCGCACCAGGTCTCGCTTCAGTTTGTTCTCTGTTGATGGGTTCAAGAGGGCAGTAATTTTCTCAGTAGTCATCAGTGACCACCGTGGCATTCTCTTTGTCGGCTGGACGGTCTATTATGCTTTCGTCCCCATTTATTTCTTGGAGAGCTTTGGTCTCTGCTCTTGAAATGTTATTCTTTGGTGGCTTGCATCGTTTTAGGATTCTCGTTGTTTCGCTCCGGATCCCTTCCGCTATATCTCCTGGGAGGGACGTATCCCTGTCTCTACGTTTGCGAAAATGTCTTCCACCAGTACTGAGGTCGGTGAAATTGCAAAATTTCCTCCTTTGACCAACACATTGGTTTGATCTTCAGTTAGTGTCCCCCGTGATACTTTAACCACTACTTTAGCTCTGCTCAATATATCCAGGGCCTCATTCTTTTGGCGTTTTGTTGCTGAGTCTCCGGTTGACTCCAATGTCCGATAGGATAATTGGTCGACTTTGCCCCAGCCACTCCAATGCATGGTGTTCCCTAAGGAAATGGTTAGGGCACAGAGTTCCCTGTCAACCGGTGCCATCTCAATCGGTCCGTATATTGTGGAGCTCTTTTGTACCTGATGGACCACGGCCTACAAGCCCGGAAAAACAATATTTTCCTATTGAGTCCGGCCGTGAAAACCTACATTTCTTGATCCTATACTGTTTAGTATAGATCAGAAAACACTGTTGGACAAGAGCCAAAAAAGCTGTCTATTTTTTCGCTAAGGTCTCGTGGCCTTAACCTACGTGCATTTTTCTGGCTCGTCCCTGACAACTCAACATTGAATTTATATTTCTGGGGCCCGGTGATGGATAAGTTAAGAATACCATGGTCTTCTATATGAACTTTATTGCTGTTCTATAAATAATGAATGTTTTACATCTCTATCCAGCCCAGTGTATACACTATAAACTTATCCAAACCATTTCCGTTGTACAGCTAAAGCACGCATCGATCAACATACTGATAAAGTATAATCTAGCTCCTATTCTACCGTGTATAAAATGGTAACTTTCATGAACAAAAAAGGAATTAAACATTAAAAATAGCACACGTTTGAAAGCGTAACAAGAGATCACTAGCAATAAACAAGCAAGGCGGCTCTAGGTAGATGAAAAAAGTGTATTGTATAATAAGTGATTATAGCATGGGACCACTACTAGCTGCTTTATTGGTAGGTACCTTCCAAATTTAGGACACGTTGTAGCAAAAATACTTTCGTTTCGCCACGAAAAAGCCCATTATTTCAATGGTAAAGTAACACAGTTTTGTAATTAAAACATAATCGTTTTTATGTCACAACTTAATGAACCGTAAGTAAAAGTCTGTTAGTGTTACAAAGCGACTGGTGCAAAGCATTTGCACTAATCAACAAATTTATTTATTTATGGCCCACTTTGCCAGCTTCCAAAACATACTTCCAAGTGTTTTCCTGAGAAAACAGGAGTAGTTTTGAGTGGATGGAACCGTCCAATCGCTAGACTTCTTCAAGAAGAGGCAATAACGACATGAACTTTGAATTAGAGACGTTTTCTATTGGCTCCACAGAGATAAAGATGGGCTTTTGTTGGTTATGGATCAGTTTTTCAGCTGAGATTTCAACTCGGCGATAACAGGAAAAGTCTTAACTTAATGCGCCCTGTCTGCTACGGGAATGTCATTTTGCCACATTCCCTAGCTGATCTAATGAAGGAAAATTCAGTTAGCTGTGCTTTACCACATAGTTTTCTGGGGATATGGTCTCCGTTTCAACCTGGTGATTCTGAACTCGAAGTTCAGACTGTTGGTCTCGTCCCTGAAGTGGCACACAATCGCTCTGGATATTTTGATGCAATTCATGCCTTTGGTGCAAGGCGAACTGTATACCATCTTGATCTTCTTTTCGCTGGGGTGGTGCAGAATCACCTCCTGTTGGTACCTAAGGCGCAAAAGCTTTAGGTTTTCCCCCTCTGGGTCACGTTGCTTACCTTTTAGCTTCTTCAGGTTTGCCGAAATACTGGGTGACAATCCAGGCGGAGCCATCGTTGTTGTTGCCCTGCACGCTCCAGAAAATCTCCCCGTCGATTTTAGTCCTCCAGAATGTGTAGGAGAAAATCTTGCCCACTCGTTGCACCTTGTTGCCGAACTTGAGGTTGTACGTGTCGTTGACAGCCATTTCTTCGTCGAATTCCGAAAGGAAATCCATCGTGAGGGGTGGTGCGCTCGATATAATTTATGTACAAATCACGTCTCTTTCTATCACAGTGCTAGCTTTAAGTAGATTGGTTTCAGTCTTCCGGGCTTGTCGCCTTCTAGGTGTTTTCTGAAATGCCACAAACAACAATGATGCACTAAGATTGCAGTGATTAAAATCCAGTGGCGTAGCACATTGCTGGATTGAATCACTACGTTTCTGTTAGCTGAGTGTGCTGGGAGTGTTCGTGATGATACGGCCTGCGTTATCTAGAACAAACCCTGGTCTGACGCCGCTGGGGATTTGCTTGATAGCGCTTATCTGAGCTGATAATTTCGTGGAATACCTACTTTGCATTTATCTGGATAAATATCATTCAGAGTGATTCAGCTATTGAGGTGTTTTTTGCTTAAAACACTGCCATTCACTGGGATAAAATTAGATTTTGGCAACTGTAACTATACTCATGTTTAAAAAAACTCTTATTCATTGGCGGGTATTCGAAAATAAGACTGTCATCCTAATATTAACGGGAATGACTTCATAACTAGTGCAGTTAAAAAATTGGAGTAGCTACTTGTAAATACTCGAAGCCACCAAGTGGCCTGGTACATTTCGGATTTCTAAATGGAAAGTAGATAAGCATTTCGGAAATGAATTCATCAAGACCAACTTTCCTGCCGAGTGGCTGACATCATCCTGCATCATATGCACATCAATGGTAAAAAGCCCGACCCGGATAAAGCCCCGTTAACTACCGAAAGTGAAATCCGGTTTCTTAGGGCCAATTTACCAACTGAACCACTTTTTTTGGACTGCATGCACTCACAACAACGAAATATTCCGGGGTCTCCTATCGATCATGTGGATTAGAAACAAAGAGGCTTTCAAGCTTCCCCTCAAGAGTGCTCGAAGGTAAAATCCATTCTTGCACCAAACCATCAAGCAAATCATTACCTATGGTAAAAGCTTCCATGGCAAGGACACGCCGATCTAGGTTGCTTACCCAATAGGCCCAACAACAATAATTGTTAAACATTGATTAAAACTAGCTGAGGCCCTATTTGCTGGCAAGCAATTACCTGTTGGTGTTCTTATTTAGTCCATCCTATCCACCCACATCTCTGCACGAAGTACATTCGTAATCTCAATTCGCCATTGTAGAAGTCGCGGCACGATCGTTCCGCGATCCGCAGTACTTTCATGAACAAAATAAACGAACTACTAAAAATCGTGTACCGTTCACACCGTTGATATTATAAAACTTGGCCGAGCCTGAAATTTGTGGGACGCAGACCAATCGGCTGCCGAAGGAGAAAGCAACGTTAGAGGTCGGCAAGCTAAAAATAATATTAATGTGTCCGTCCTGGAGGTGTTGGATTTCTGGATACATTGGCGCCGGGAGCATTGAATCCATCACCGGAAGTCTCGAAGGGGCACACAGCAGTCGAGACTTTGTTTTAGCTCTCCCACCATTCGCTTCAAGCGCTCCTAGTTGCTTCTCAAGAAAAATTGCCGACCAATGTGGATATTGATCTGGAGCGCATTTGTCTTCATGCACTTTGTTCTTTTTATACGAGTATTCGCATACGGTTATAATGCAACATCATATGTCCTCCCGAACGTTTCCTTTCGTTTCTGATGGTCGATTTAAGTCGAAATTAAGACTCTATGAGGATATGAAGTAGCACTTTACGCATGGTGGCCAATGTTCTTGTGTGGAATCTATAAAAATGAAGGAACTATGGACCCCCTTGTCCATAGTCAGTCCCGCGAGATTTCCTCGTGTATAGTTTGTTGGTTTTTGGGACCTCCTGTTATCGGGATTACACGTGGTCCCATGGGACTTTAAACGAGGAATCGCAGGTCGAAGCGCTGAAAGCAGAAAGATCCACTCCAATCTCTGGTAACAATGCAAAGCGGTGCAAAGGGGGGCGAAAGTCGTCTTTTTCCACTTTGGCATGGGATGAAATAAACAGGAAGGAAACGGAAATCCGTGTTTTGTTGTCCATGCATCCTGCAAATCATTGCGGAGAAATTTCACTTTCATTTCTGTTACACATTATTATTATTGCTATTTTTAGAACGATATTGTACGGGATCATATCGTCCTTACATAACCAGCAATTTGCTGTTTTGCACTGTAATTTCGAAACCATTAAACATGCGTGTTAATGCTCTCCAGCGGCGAGTTATTAGATTTACCAAAGAGGCTTTGTCTTGGGCGTCAGGGTTCTTATTCCCATGTTTTTGCGTGCATGTTAAAATTCAGAAGAAATTTAAAAAAAGGAAAGTTTCACATTTTTAAAACATTCTAATTGCTGGATCAATAAGCGAAAAAACGCTTCTTTTAAATCATTGAAATTGTTATTGCTGATGCATTGATTTATTCACACTTTTCGAATAAGCTCCTGCATGATTGCTGAATCACCCTGTATAGTTAATGGTTTGGTGCGGAAACTCAATGGGGATTAAAACTAACTGATGCATTCGATATCGCAATTCGAACGAAAGCGGATTATTGATGATTCAATGGCAGTCTGATGGGGGTAAAGCAGGGATTAATATGAATTTACGGGCTGTTTCCTCCAAGAGTTGTGTTTGGTTGAAATCGGACATTTTCGAAAACAGCTCTAGTTGTTTTGTAAGCTGTTTGCTTCGAAAGTCATTATTGACTAAAATAAGGATTAAAAAATGTCTGATCTGAAAGCAACTTTGTCCAGGACATAATAATATCGTTGGGTAATTAAACGGCAACAACAACAAAATTTATATTTTCGAAAGAAATTCAGTCTGAGTATATTTATGCCGTTATTCTCTGTCTTTGCTGCTTTGGTATTTAGTTGATTTCGTATGATGATGTGAAGTCTCATGAGCTAAACTGTTCAGTACTATTCTGGACTTTTTTCAAATTGCGCAATTTCAAAAAATCTCAGAAATAGAACGAGCGCTCTGAATCTATAGAAATTGGGCGTCCCTAAGAACAAAGGCTTCTTTGGTACATGTTCAATTTTACAGCCTTAGATCTGCTGCAGTTTGCGAGTTGTGCATTTTTAAACAAAATCTCGCACGTTTGGAACCGTTTCTGGAATTGAGTGCATTTTCAAAAAATCTTAGAAATAGAACGAGCGCTCTGAATCTATAGAAATTGGGCGTCCCTAAGAACAAAGGCTTATTTGGTAGATGTTCAATTTTACAGCCTTAGATCTGCTTCAGTTTGCTAGTTGTGCATTTTTAACCAAAAGCTCGCACGTTTGCGACCGTTTCTGGATTTGAGCGCATTTTCAAAAAATCTTAGAAATAGAACGAGTGCTCTGAATCTATAGAAATTGGGCGTCCCTAAGAACAAAGGCTTCTTCGGTAAATGTTCAATTTTACAGCCTTAGATCTGCTTCAGTTTGCGAGATGTGCATTTTTAAACAAAATCTCGCACGTTTGGGACCGTTTCTGGAATTGAGTGCATTTTCAAAAAATCTTAGAAATAGAACGAGCGCTCTGAATCTCTATAAATTGGGCGTCCCTAAGAACAAAAGCTTATTTGGTAGATGTTCAATTTTACAGCCTTAGATCTGCTTCAGTTTGCTAGTTGTGCATTTTTAACCAAAAGCTCGCACGTTTGCGACCGTTTCTGGATTTGAGCGCATTTTCAAAAAATCTTAGAAATAGAACGAGTGCTCTGAATCTATAGAAATTGGGCGTCCCTAAGAACAAAGGCTTCTTCGGTAAATGTTCAATTTTACAGCCTTAGATCTGCTTCAGTTTGCGAGATGTGCATTTTTTAACAAAAGCTCGCATGTTTGCGACCGTTTCTGGATTTGAGCGCATTTTCAAAAAATCTCAGAAATAGAACGAGCGCTCTGAATCTATACAAATTGGGCGTCCCTAAGAAGAAAGGCTTATTTGGTACATGTTCAATTTTACAGCCTTAGATCGGCTGCAGTTTGCGAGTTGTGCAATTTTTAACCAAAAGCTCGCACGTTTGCGACCATTTCTGGATTTAGCGTAATTTCAAAAAAGATTTGAAATAGAACAAGCGCTCTGAATCAATCGAAACTCTTCATACCTAAGAACAAAGGCTTCTGAAAGTAAATGTTCAATTCTACAGCCTTAGATCTGCTTCAGTTTGCGAGTTGTGAATTTTTAAACAAAAGCTCACACGTTTGCGACGGTTTCTGGATTTGAGCGCATTTTCAAAAAATCTTAGAAATAGAACCAGCGCTCTGAATCTATAGAAATTGGGCGTCCCTAAGAACAAGGGCTTATTTGGTAGATGTTCAATTTTACAGCCTTAGATCTGCTTCAGTTTGCGAGTTGTGCAATTTTTAACCAAAAGCGCGCACGTTTGCGACCATTTCTGGATTTAGCGTAATTTCAAAAAATATTTGCAATAGAACGAGCGCTCTGAATCAATAGAAACTCTTCATACCTAAGAACAAAGGCTTCTTCGCTAAATGTTCAATTTTACAGCCTTAGATCTGCTTCAGTTTGCGAGTTGTGCATTTGTAAACAAAAGCTCGCACGTTTGCGACGTTTTCTGGATTTGAGCGCAATTTCAAAAAATCTTAGAAATAGAACCAGCGCTCTGAATCTATAGAAATTGGGCATCCCTAAGAACAAAGGCTTCTTCGCTACATGTTCAATTTTACAGCCTTAGATCTGCTGCAGTTTGCGAGTTGTACAATTTTTAACCAAAAGCGCGCACGTTTGCCACCATTTCTGGATTTAGCGTAATTTCAAAAAATATTTGAAATAGAACGAGCGCCTTGAATCAATAGAACTCGTCATACCTAAGAACAAAGGCTTCTTCGGTAAATGCTCAATTTTACAGCCTTAGATCTGCTTCAGTTTACGAGTTGTGCATTTTTAAACAAAAGCTCGCACGTTTGCGACCGTTTCTGGATTTCAGCGCATTTTCAAAAAATCTTATTCATAGAACGAGCGCTCTGAATCTATAGAAATTGGGCGTCCCTAAGAACAGAGGCTTATTTGGTACATGTTCAATTTTACAGCCTTAGATCTGCTTCAGTTTGCGAGTTGTGCATTTTTAAACAAAATCTCGCACGTTTGGGACCGTTTCTGGAATTGAGTGCATTTTCAAAAAATCTTAGAAATAGAACGAGCGCTCTGAATCTCTATAAATTGGGCGTCCCTAAGAACAAAAGCTTATTTGGTAGATGTTCAATTTTACAGCCTTAGATCTGCTTCAGTTTGCTAGTTGTGCATTTTTAACCAAAAGCTCGCACGTTTGCGACCGTTTCTGGATTTGAGCGCATTTCAAAAAATCTTAGAAATAGAACGAGTGCTCTGAATCTATAGAAATTGGGCGTCCCTAAGAACAAAGGCTTCTTCGGTAAATGTTCAATTTTACAGCTTTAGATCTGCTTCAGTTTGCGAGATGTGCATTTTTTAACAAAAGCTCGCATGTTTGCGACCGTTTCTGGATTTGAGCGCATTTTCAAAAAATGTTAGAAATAGAACGAGCGCTCTGAATCTATAGAAATTGGGCATCCCTAAGAGCAAAGGCTTATTTGGTACATGTTCAATTTTACAGCCTTAGATCTGCTGCAGTTTGCGAGTTGTACAATTTTTAACCAAAAGCGCGCACGTTTGCGACCATTTCTGGATTTAGCGTAATTTCAAAAAATATTTGAAATAGAACGAGCGCTCTGAATCAATAGAAACTCTTCATACCTAAGAACAAAGGCTTCCTCGGTAAATGTTCAATTTTACAGCCTTAGATCTGCTTCAGTTTGCGAGTTGTGCATTTTTAAACAAAAGCTCGCACGTTTGCGACCGTTTCTGGATTTGAGCGCATTTTCAAAAAATGTTAGAAATAGAACGAGCGCTCTGAATCTATAGAAATTGGGCGTCCCTAAGAACAAAGGCTTATTTGGTACATGTTCAATTTTACAGCCTTAGAGCTGCTTCAGTTTGCGAGTTGTTCAATTTTTAACCAAAAGCGCGCACGTTTGCGACCATTTCTGGATTTAGCGTAATTTCAAAAAAGATTTGAAATAGAACGAGCGCTCTGAATCAATAGAAACTCTTCATACCTAGGAACAAAGGCTTCTTCGGTAAATGTTCAATTTTACAGCCTTAGATCTGCTTCAGTTTGCGAGTTGTGCATTTTTAAACAAAAGCTCGCACGTTTGCGACAGTTTCTGGATTTGAGCGCATTTTCAAAAAATCTTAGAAATAGAACGAGCGCTTTGAATCTATAGAAATTGGGCGTCCCTAAGAATAAAGGCTTCTTCGGTAAATGTTCAATTTTACAGCCTTAGATCTGCTTCAGTTTGCGAGTTGTGCATTTTTAAACAAAAGCTCGCACGTTTGCGACCGTTTCTGGATTTGAGCGCATTTTCAAAAAATGTTAGAAATAGAACGAGCGCTCTGAATCTATAGAAATTGGGCGTCCCTAAGAACAAAGGCTTATTTGGTACATGTTCAATTTTACAGCCTTAGAGCTGCTTCAGTTTGCGAGTTGTGCAATTTTTAACGAAAAGCGCGCACGTTTGCGACCATTTCTGGATTTAGCGTAATTTCAAAAAATATTTCAAATAGAACGAGCGCTCTGAATCAATAGAAACTCTTCATACCTAAGAACAAAGGCTTCTTCGGTAAATGTTCAATTTTACAGCCTTAGATCTGCTTCAGTTTGCGAGTTGTGCATTTTTAAACAAAAGCTCACACGTTTACGACGGTTTCTGGATTTAGCGTAATTTCAAAAAAATATTTAAAATAGAACGAGCGCTCTGAATCAATGGAAACTCTTCATACCTAAGAACAAATACTTCTTCGGTATATGTTCAATTTTACAGCCTCAGATCTGCTTCAGTTTGCGAGTTGTGCATTTTTAAACAAAAGCTCGCACGTTTGGGACGGTTTCTGGAATTGAGCGCATTTTCAAAAAATCTTAGAAATAGAACGAGCGCTCTGAATCTTTAGAAATTGGGCATCCCTAAGAACAAAGGCTTATTTGGTACATGTTCAATTTTACAGCCTTAGATCTGCTTCAGTTTATGAGTTGTGCAATTTTTAACCAAAAGCGCGCACGTTTGCGACCATTTCTGGATTTAGCGTAATTTCAAAAAATATTTGAAATAGAACGAGCGCCTTGAATCAATAGAAACTCTTCATACCTAAGAACAAAGGCTTCTTCGGTATATGTTCAATTTTACAGCCTTAGATCTGCTTCAGTTTGCAAGTTGTGCAGTTTTTAACCAAAAGGGCGCACGTTTGCGACCATTTTCAAGTTCTCTCATTTAACCAACTTCGTGTCGTTCAGGGTTTTCGATATCTCCCATTGCGACACAGACTCTCAAAACTAAACCATGCTTTATAATTAAAACAACTTTATCAGCACTGTATGCGCGAGATATAACTAAAAACTGAACTTTCACTTTGGGATCAATGTCGCCCTTATTTTGAGCTCTGACATTTCGAACATCCTTCGCCCCCATACCCATTGTGCTGCAGTTGATTCAGGTATTCATTGGGGAGCCGGATAGGTTTATTAAAATGGGAGAATTAATGTGCATTGGGGTCTCGCCCTTTTTGGCCCTTAAGTGTGCCATAAAATTCGGACCTTATGGAAAATGGCCATTTTGGTGGTGGGTTCCCAATCGCCGAGTCTTTCTTTCGGCCTCCAAAGATCAGTTTCGCTGAGTTTCCAAATCAAAACGAATTGTTGACCAACAAGATATGAATAATATATGAAGCAGCTACAATTTGCCCACTTTTTTAGTTCCCCCTTTGGGAATTAATGCTTTATCAATGTTAACTTTAATTGCTCAGGGCATTCAGCAGGTTTAAGCCGATTAGATATGATGGATTTATCAAGCGAAACCTTGATGAATCATGTTCATAAAACATTTTTTTTTTTTAATTTTCTAATGCGAATTTAATAAATAAATTTGCAATTTTTCTCATTAAACTGGAAATTTACTGTGCAGGTTTCCTGAAAACTTCAGAAGATGTTGGATGATGCCTGGTTATTTCCACTCACTCCAAGCAAAGTGTACCACATTTTGCCATTTGCAGTGCTATTTTAAGATCATCATACCACTGGAAACCAAAAACGCGAACATTTCTGACTTTGATTAAAACAATGGATAGCCATATCAAGCCCCAAAAAACATCCTTTTGTTTCCCTTGTTCGACTATTCGCCTTTTTTTCCCAGTCATGGCTTCAATGCAGCAGCAATTTCAGCAATATTGATGAGCCACCAGGGACCCATACAGTAGCGTTTATCAACACTGAATGTCATTTGCAAACAAACACCCTTTTGCGTCTCCCTGTTGTGCTTAATAAAGCGTTCAGACGATTCGATGTTGATCGATTAATCAACTTTGGCCAGGATCAACTGATTGAAAGCATTGGGCAATTGCAGAAACGTCTGCAAGCGCGTAAACGAGGACCTGAAGATTTAATTGGATTGCCACAGCCATTCAGGCTGAATTTGTCATATGTGGTTACGAATGAATAATCAAGGAGTTTCAAGCCGGCGCCCCTGCTATTCAACCGAGTTTCGGGGGAACTTTTCGAGGTTTTTCCGTTCGAAGCCGCCTGCAATTACACTTCGAGTTTGTTCAAAGGTTTGCGCTAGGGGCAGCGGAAAACCCTCAGATTATCCAAACTCATTAAAAAATATATCATTTGAACACGTTGAATCAAATCGTTGCCCGATGCGAAGCTAGAAGAACTTCATTTTACGGGGAGCAGTTCGTTAGGATGATTGATGCTCAAGTTTCTTTTGCGGAAAACGAAAGCCAATGCCTGGAAAATGCGAGGACAGCAGTAGGAGGCCGACGTCAATTTCCCAATCCAGTGTTCAGAGCTGAGCTTGCAAACTTAGCAGGCATAGCGTCTGGATGGATGCCAAGCGGTCACCAAAGGCCACGTAAAGCTATTCCAATTTTCTTACAATGTTTATGTACATATTAGTTCGAAATGATGCAACTTCAAGGTGAAAGTACGTGGCAAATCACCCCGGGTTCCATTAATTTTTTGAACTCTCATTACTCGGGATGATAAGGTTAAGATTCCATCGGTGCTCCAACCCCTTAGACTGCCGGCAGCTCAGACCTTTTTTAACCTCTTAAACTGGGGGCTGAACTCAGTATCAGATTGAGATTGCATCCGTCGCTCCTATTTGTAACTTTTAGATGCGGCCAGGATTGAATTTGGGATTTTTCCACAGTCCCACCGGACCCGAAAGGAAACAATATTCTATGATGCGACCAAGATGGATTTTAGTAGTAGTATTTCTTTGGATTCGATTTCCTAAATGTTGGGATTTGTTTGGAAGCGTATGCCGGCATCGGTCGGCACAGAAAATCTGAGCTTTTGCCCTTTTGTATTCGAGATGCGATCGAATTTCCCTTTTATGAAAGTAGCGAAGTCTTAAAAACTGTTCCAGAAGGCCCAAATGCGTTTAGTTAAACAACCAGAATTCCGGACTTCGGGGGCTAATTTGGGTTGTAATTTGAGTCTCGTTTTGTGCCACTCTAGAGGCCAAAAAAATCGAAAACTCTTTTGAGAGATCAGACCTATCTTTAAGCCTCTGGCTTTGAAATCCAGAAAAACCAATCCAACCATTTTCGCATGTTGCAATGTTTCTTTTTGCACCCTGTAGGAACTTTATCGGAAATTTGTAATTTTTGCAAACACACGGGCTGGCAGAGAAAGAATTTTACTGGATAACGCTTCAAATGGAAATGAAATCGCTCGCAGCAATCAGAATTTATCCAATTACAAAGTTAGACCCACTTGTGACGGAAAACCTGGAAATTTATCGCCACATTCACTTGGGACAAATTTTGCTTGCTTCGCATCGTTAGAGATTCTCTCCAGTATTTTCAAACTTGAGGAATCGTTTTAAGGGACAACCGCAATGTTTTGGGACCAATCAATATATTTTTTTATATTTTATATATTTTTATTTATTAAGGGTGAATCAAAGTGACCTCGCTTCTCCTTCTGATTATTTACCATTGAAACGAGTAAATGGACAATATTTTCCTCGTTCCATCTCTGGTTTTCTTCGGCATTGGCCGCCAGCTAAGGCAAATAACTTTAATGCAGCAAATATTGGGGGAGTAAAATTGAAATTTCCAAAGTATCATTGCACTGTTCTAAGTTGTACTTTCCCTGGGGGTTTCTGGTGCGTTTTAAGTCCTTTGCAGCCCCTCTGTTATTAAATACTGCCCTTAATGCCGAATCAGGCTAAAGACAAATGTTTTACAAAGAGGGATTTGCCGCACATCCTTTCCGATAATTAAAACGACAATTTTAATTGGGAAACCGTAAGGTTCTGACGGGATTAACCTAATTTAAATAAGCCTCTTTGCCTTTATGCTTTCTTCAATATCATTGGACGTGCTCTTTGAAACGGAAAATGCTTTCTTTAAAAGGCCCCTGAAAGTGACTAAACTGTTAATTGGCAAAAAGATGCAATTATGGAAGCTTTTTCGAGCGTTCCTCGTTTTTTACTGCCGAGGACCGACTGGAAAGGCTTTTAAACCATTAAAATTAGACCGGCTAAATTACTAATTGAAATTATTACAAAAGCCGCTGAGATTGAACACTAATGGTTACCTACTGGGGACAACGCAACACCAAAGTTCCAGATTCCAAATGGGTAGAAACGCTTAATTAGCCTAAGAGACAAAGTGAAATGCTCGAATATTAAAGCACTGTAACCAGGGCACTATTTATGGAATTGTATGTAGACGGGCTTTCAAACAGTTCCCATGTTAAACGTACAAAGCCAAAGAGCAGACGAACAGTTTGCCACCGCAAATAACGTGGAAACTTTGAACATAAATTGAAACTCGTGACCAAAACGCCGTATTGGAAAACTACCTTGGTAATTGAGCTGCTGAGTTTCACGCGGTTTTGGGCCAGAATGCGGCCTTAGACGATTTTTTGCCCATTTCCATTAGCATGCCGCCGAACATCGCGAGGAAACCCCCGATATCTCGCCTTATCAGACATCAATCGTGCATTTGCCTTGGCTGGTAATTGACGTTGAATTATTCGCCAGATTGTAGAATCACTCGGTTTTTCAATGAACTGGAAAATGCTTTTCTTATGATTTATGGCTTTAGCCAGAGCTACATGGTTGCCGCAGTTACACAAGGAAATCTATGCTGGCGCTCTATTTCTAACACGTTAAACAAGCACTTTAGTGGCCATTTCGATCCGCACAGGTCAACTGAATCCGAAGCAGCTCTAGGATTGTACTCTGGAAGATATCTGGATGAAATAACCGCCTGGTTCTGAATGGGTGGCAACAGTGCTTATCCAGCACGCAACCACCCTTTTACGGTATTTTCGACGATAAGGGCACTTTCCTGACAGCTTTTTGCTCCGCCAGCTTTTCCAATAAAAAAACGCCATATTGCCGCCCTATCTTGACTCCGATTGTTTTTATTTTCATATCAACCCGTCTTATTGTTGGCAGAGGCTGGTCAAATATTTAACTGAATTTTCTGGCAAGGAAGCACTTTCCATTAGGGTCTCAGGCAATTTCCATTAATCTCCCAAATGAAACATTGGAAAGCGATTAGTTTGCACATTAAGTGAATGGACGTGTTGTAAACTAGCCCTTCCAACACGGCCCTCTAAGCGGCCTTAAATAAACAGTCGCTTTCCAGACTCGTTTTTGCCATCATTTGTTTCGTGTTGCCACCAAATTGCCCTTTAAATCTCTTTGGGCTCTGCTGAGTAAATATCCACAAGGAAGGGTATAAACGGGAATTTTGTGGAAAATAATTTTTTTTTAAATAAAGCACGCTCAAAAAGCGAAATTCTGCCGTTTAAATGCTTTTCAGAGTCCGAAAAGTTTGACTAAGCACCACTGCAACAAGCAGCGATCAGTTGTGCCATCAATATTTCTGCTTTCCTCGGTTTACTTTGCAAAGCCACTTTTTTGAAAAAGTTTCAAAGGAAAGTTGTGCCAAGCCCTTCGGGCACGACACTGGTTTTGCATAATAAACAGCAAATTGAGCAGAAAAGCAGCTCTTTTCAACGATTAAGCCAGTGGCGTGCCCGAAGGGCTCGGCATAACTTCACAAAAAACACTTTTTTCGGTTTACTTTGCACAGTCACTCTCTTGAAACAGTTTGATGTCAAAGTTCTGCCGAGCCTTTCGGGAACGACACTGGCTTTGCACAACAAACAGCAAATTGAGCAGAACAGCAGGTCTTTTCAACGATTAAGCCAGTGTCGTGCCCGAAGGGCTCGGCACAACTTCACAAAAATCACCTTTTTCGGTTTACTTTGCAAAGCCACTTTTTTTAAACAGTTTCAAAGCAAAGTTGTGCCAAGCCTTTCGGGCACGACACTGGTTTTGAACAATAAACACTAAATTAGGAAGAAAAACAGCTCTTTTCAACGATTAAGCCAGTCTCGTGCCCGAAGGGCTCTGCACAACTTCACAAAAACACTTTTTTCGGTGTACTTTGCAAAACCACTTTTTTTAAACAGTTTCAAAGCAAAATTGTGCCAAGCCCTTCGGGCACGACACTGGTTTTGAACAATAAACAGTAAATTAAGAAGAAAAGCAGCTCTTTTCAACGATTAAGCCAGCGTCGTGCTCGAAGGGCGCTGCACAACTTCATAAAAAACACTTTTTTCGGTTTAGTTTGCAAAGCCACTTTTTTGAATCAGTTTGATGTCAAATTTGTGCCAGCGGTCAGTTGTTCTTTCAATATTTTTCCTTTCCTCGGTTTTCTTTGCACACTCACTCTCTTAAAACAGTTTGATGTCAAAGTTGTGCCAAGGCCTTCGGGCACGACACTGGCTTTGCACAATAAGCTTTAAATTGAGCGGAAAAGCAGCTGTTTTCTACGATTAAGCCAGTGTCGTGCTCAAAAGTCTCGGCACAACTTCAAAAAAAATCACTTTTTTCGGTTTACTTTGGAAAGCCACTTTTTTTAAACAGTTTCAAATCAAAGTTGTGCCAAGCACTTCGGGCGCGCCACTGGTTTTGAGTAATAAACAGCAAATTGAGCAGAACAGCAGCTCTTTTCAACGATTAACCCATTGTCGTGCTCGAAGGTCTCGGCACAACTTCACAAAAAAAAACACTTTTTTCGGTTTAGTTTGCAAAGCCACTTTTTTGGAACAGTTTCAAAGCAAAGTTGTGCCAATCCCTTCGGGCACGACACTGGTTTTGAACAATAAACACCAAATTAGGAAGAAAAACAGCTCTTTTCAACGATTAAGCCAGTCTCGTGCCCGAAGGGCTCTGCACAACTTCACAAAAACACTTTTTTCGGTGTACTTTGCAAAACCACTTTTTTTAAACAGTTTCAAAGCAAAATTGTGCCAAGCCCTTCGGGCACGACACTGGTTTTGAACAATAAACACTAAATTAGGAAGAAAAACACTTCTTTTCAACGACTAAGCCAGTCTGGTGCCTGAAGGGCTCTGCACAACTTCACAAAAACACTTTTTCCGGTGTACTTTGCAAAACCACTTTTTTTAAACAGTTTCAAATCAAAGTTGTGACAAGCCCTTCGGGCATGACACTGGTTTTGAAAAATAAACAGTAAATTAAGAAGAAAAGCAGCTCTTTTCAACGATTAAGCCAGTGTCGTGCTCGAAGGGCTCGACACAACTTCACAAAAATCACCTTTTTCGGTTGACTTTGCAAAACCACTTTTTGAAACAGTTTCAAAGCAAAGTTGTGCCAAGCCCTTCGGGCACGACACTGGTTTTGAACAATAAACAGCAAATTGAGCAGAAAAGCAGCTCTTTTCAACGATTAAGCCAGTGTCGTGCCCGAATGGCTCTGCACAACTTCACAAAAACACTTTTTTCGGTGTACTTTGCAAAAACCACTTTCTTAAACAGTTTCAAAGCAAAGTTGTGCCAAGCCCTTCGGGCACGACACTGGTTTTGAACAATAAACACTAATTAGGAAAAAAAACACTTCTTTTCAACGATTAAACCAGTCTCGTGCCCGAAGGTCTCTGCACAACTTCACAAAAACACTTTTTTCGGGTGTACTTTGCAAAACCACTTTTTTTAAACAGTTTCAAAGCAAAGTTGTGACAAGCCCTTCGGGCACGAGACTGGTTTTGAACAATAAACAGCAAATTGAATAGAACAGCAGCTCTTTTCCACGATTACCCAGTGTCGTGCTCGAAGAGCTCGGCACAACTTCACAAAAAACACGTTTTTCGGTTTAGTTTGCAAAGCCACTTTTTTGAAACAGTTTCAAAGCAAAGTTGTGCCAATCCCTTCGGGCACGACACTGGTTTTGAACAATAAACACTAAATTAGCAAAAAAAACACTTCTTTTCAACGATTAAACCAGCCTCGTGCCCGAAGGGCTTTGCACAACTTCACAAAAACACTTTTTTCGGTGTACTTTGCAAAACCACTTTTTTTAAACAGTTTCAAAGCAAAGTTGTGACAAGTCCTTCGGGCACGAGACTGGTTTTAAACAATAAACAGCAAATTGAACAGAACAGCAGCTCTTTTCCACGATTAACCCAGTGTCGTGCTCGAAGAGCTCGGCACAACTTCACAAAAAACACGTTTTTCGGTTTAGGTTGCAAAGCCACTTTTTTGAAACAGTTTGATGTCAAATTTGTGCCAGCGGTCAGTTGTTCCTTAAATATTTTTCCGTTCCTCGGTTTACTTTGCACAGTTACTCTCTTAAAACAGTTTGATATCAAAGTTGTGCCAAGCCCTTCGGGCACGACACTGGCTTTGCACAATATACAGCAAATTGGGCAGAACAGCAGCTCTTTTCAACGATTCAGCCAGTGTCGTGCCCGAAGGGCTCGGCACAACTTCACCAAAAACACTTTTCGGTTTACTTTGCAAAGCCATTTTTTTTAAACAGTTTCAAATCAAAGTTGTGCCAAGCAGTTCGGGCACGACACTGGTTTTGAACAATAAACAGCAAATTGAGCAGAAAAGCAGCTCTTTTCAACGATTAAGCCAGTGTCGTGCCTGAAGGTCTCGGCACAACTTCACAACAAACCGTTTTTTCGGTTTACTTTGTAAAGTCACTTTTTTGAAACAGTTTCAAATCAAAGTTGTGCCAATCCCTTCGGGCGCGACACTGGTTTTGAACAATAAACAGCAAATTGAGCAGAACAGCAGCTCTTTTCAACGATTAAGCCAGTGTCGTGCCCGAAGGGCTCAGCACAACTTCACAGAAAAAACACTTTCAGATTCACAAATCAGAAAATATTGACTAGATTTAAAGCCGGAAAAAATAAATGTCAATAAACATTCCAAAGGAAAAGTTGGTCTTTGATTAGTTGCGCGTGAATCGCAATTTTCTATGGAAAAAATCGGAAACAACAAAGTTTCCAACTTGGCCAGCCAGTGGATATTGATCAAAGCCCTGCAATGCAAACGAGCTTCACAAGAGGTGAAATTGCAGCTTCGATGAGGACGTAACTCGGTTATTGGTAGACGTCTGTCGACGAAAACCCATTGGGCTCAATTTAATCTAAGCGCCCTTTGACTGTTTTTAAAGGTTTTTGTACTGGCTATAATTAGTTGGCCGAAATCCCCAGATTAATGCACAAATGAGAGCTTGAAAACGAAATCCCCTTTTAATTAAATTTACTGTTTTTCATAGGCGTTTAGGCGCCTAATCCTATCGGATTGAGCTAGAATGTCATGTTTTTCGCGCTCATTTGCAAGCCTTTCAAATGCTCTGCATAAAATTCCGATCTTTTTTATGGGCGATTTTGTCTAAAAACGCTGAAAGACGTAACTTTATTGAAACTACTGCATTTAAGCTGGTCTGCGTTGGAGGATGAGAGTTGGGCCTTGATGGGCATCTGCCAGGACGTGCAGATCCACCTTTTCTGAGCTGATCAGTCGCTTTCGTTTCTAGTAGTTTGTCTTCAGAATGGATAGAAATTGTTAATTAACAGCAGCAGAAATAAACAAATCCACATGGATGAATGTGGCCCCAAAAGTTGAACGGTAATATTGAGGTAACGTTTTGAGGAAAAATCATCCAAACCCTGATTAATAATTGGCGCTTTTCTTGAGAATTTCCAACGTTCTACAGCAACAGTCAATTGAGTGGTGACGATAAGATAAATGACTTTTCAGCTATCGTAATGGATGCGTTAATGGCATATAATGGCACAAAGCAGGAGCAGGCGTAAGGTGAGAGCGCCGTGCTGAAGCCACGTTGATTGACTTTGGTGTTCGCACCTATTAATATTAAAAGTACATTAAGGTGGCTCTAATTTGATACTGAACAGGTGTCTTCTTTGCATTTGGCTTCAGGTGTAATTACAGTGGAGTTTCCAGCACTCGAAAGGCTTGTTATTGTTTTCTGCACCGAATCCAATCTCCATTAATAAACCATTAGCCATTAATATTGGGTTGTCGCTATTCGAACTAGTCGGTCGGCCCTAAACGAATTTATCAGTCCTGGTTATTAGGTAAATAAAGCAGACGGCACCTCATTTCCTATTTATTTGCAATGGTTGGAAAGTGACGGCACAACGCTAAACCCATTTAAAATCGTTTCGGAAAAGCAGTTAAATGCCAATTTATGATCAAAAGCTAGTTTGGAATGAACGAAGAGCGAATTGTTTCCCGAAAAAAAACGCTGGAGATTTTGATGGGTAAAAAAAGCCGCGCTAATTTATGGTGGTTTTCTGAAATTGGCCTTCTGCCTAGTTCTTCTTACGCTAGGAACTGTAGAAACAGGAAATGGCATTTTTTTCTTTGGACTAGTCCACGAGGCACTCAAGTATTCCATAATTGGGTTAGAACCAGAAAAGTTTCCCAGTTTCCCCAAAAATACATCGTAGAATCTCACTTACTCAAACTCTCATGTCTTTCTAAGACTTTATTTCGGTGATTTTTAACTTATTTTCAGAGATTTTGGGGCCAGAACAGCATTTTACGAGTCGTACGTTTTCCCAAACATTCAGGAATTTACAAGGTTCACCTGCACTGAACAGACGCCAACACTCAAGCGCCCTAAAAGATCTAAAAGCCGTCTGCATCGCCCTTTTCCATATATAATTTAAGGCGTTTTCCCGAATAAGAAATTGAACTGTTTGCCAATATTCTCTGAATATACTCGAATATGCCAAGTTGAAATTTACAGTAAATATCGTTTTCTGTGTACGCATCGTTCGAAAACGCGAGGATTCCGAAGCAAGAGTACAAGAGCGAACATTTTTCTATCAATGAAAAAGTCAGTTCTTTTACGAATCCTCCACTATTTGTGTTTTTAACTAGATATACGTTTTCTGCATGGAAAAATGGGTCAATTTTCTCTGATTTTTCTCCAGTTGCTGGCTGAATTCTGGACTGGAAAACTCCAATTTCCTTACAATTTCGGTGAATTTGCAGTTGCGTAAGCTTCCAATGGATAAATTAATACTTTTTCACTCGTAAAAAGAACTTAATTGACAATTTTCCCAAGCAACTTCCTTCCGAACATGCAAAGTTGAAATCTACAGCGGAAATCGCCTCAAATTTGCTGATTTGGTAATGGTTTTCCAAAAAAAATAGAAAAACAGGGCCTTCCAATAGGCCTTTCATCAATAAATCGATTATTCCAAGTATTGTCCATCGCTAGCCACTCCTTTTTCCCATCTTTCTGTCAATTTTCGGGATACCAGCTCGGAAGAACAGTTCGTCTTTTGATGCGAATACCTTTCCATTTTCTCCACAACTCTCGGCTTCAGCTCGTATTCGAGTAACGCCTCCAATTCTTCGTCTTCGAACTTTTTCGGCTGACCGGGAGGTTCCTTGTCATCGGTGTGAAAATCACCACTTTTGAAGCGTCGAAACCAGTACTAACCTGTTGAAATCGATGGAGTATAACCCCCGTAAGCTTCCTCGAGCAGCAGCAGCAGTTTTCTTCAAATGGAAGCAGAACAATAACACTAATAGCGATTTACTGCAGATAACTTTTGTTCAGACATGTTTTTTTGTTAAATTGGAGGAAATATCTCCCAAAAAAGTGGACTGTGTATGTTTGCGCGAAAAAACAATCACAGTTTAATGGAAATTCCGCTTCTGTACTGCGTCCAGGCCAAACTTATTGCAACAAATAACCGAAACGCACATTGTTTTAATGAAACTAATGAAATTTTCTGACTGGCCGAACACAAGTAAAATTAGCACGATTTGAAGCGCTCATTGGGGGTCCAATTGTGAACGGGAGGGCGGGTTATTTAATTATGGAATTTCATGCCTCACATGGGAAAAGTGATTGTTAAATGCGATTATTAAATCCGCTTTGGGGGCGTGTTTGCTTAAGATGCAGGTTTTTTGGAAGGCAACAAAACGGGGCATAAAAAACTACATAGGTAATTTTACAACGGCACTTGGAGTGGCACGTACATTCGTAATAAAACTTATTGCTTTCCTGCAGACTCATTGTCAGCACTTTCTGCTAGGAAAACGTAATGTTGCTGACATCGAAAGCAGTTTTATTGTTTTGCCATTACACCCAGAACATGTCACGTCCATTATGGAATTTCCAACTTTTTCCAACAGAATCGGTGTTTATTGAACAGCGACGTGTCTTGGAGAAACCAATGGAAACTAATTAATTGCCACAACAGTGTCAATGGGATCAAAATGCAAATTTCCACTAATTATGGATATTAATCACCAGCTACGCTATTGTTAAGCACCCTTTAGCCTTTAGGCCCCAATAATCTGATATGGTGCCGAACCGATATGCAAATCGTGTTCTTGTAAACCAATCTGTGCATGGCTTTGCCCATAATGCCGGTTGTTAATTACATTTTTTGTTCATCTAATCAAGGCTTATTGTCTTTTAACGAAATTTTTTGGAAAAATGAGTTTTTAATTGTGTAGCAGCATTCTCGTTAAAGCGGGATTTTCATGCACATCAGCTCAAAATCCAATTATTTTTTGATGGTATAGTTTTACCGTTCGCAACCCATTGGGAATGCGAGAATATTGCAATGGAAACTTTAAATTAAAATGCGCTCTACCATAATGCTTCTTTGATATTAACGACTAAAAAACCTCTGTTTTTCCCAGAGCTACACGCTCTCTCCCGAAGCACCATTTACATTTATTTTCGTTCTTTCTACCTACTGTTTTTGAAGCACGTGCTTCAGAGTTAAAAAGTAGGCATGGAAAACTCAGTGAATCTTCAGGAGTTGGCGAATGCGGTGAGCCAATGGCTTGGTGCGCCAACCCAGCAACTCAAAAGCGCAACTCAACACAGTGTTACCCATGCGTATTAGAACGTTGCCCAAATGGAAGCCCTGTTGGACTTCTTGAGACTGAAAACTTTGATATACAACCATTTTTTTAACCTCGAATTAGTGTCTCAGTTGTACACTGCATGCCAGTGGTATACATTGGAGCGAAAACTACTATTTATTGGTCTTTATATCGAGTTTTCCTAAAGACCACAGGGGATACAGTTTCCATTACTAAAGTGACCATCCGAAGGTCCAGGAATTTATTTTTAAGTTTCCCTGGACGTACAGCTGGACGACAGTGTTTTGGGTGGAATTATATGCAATCCTCGAGGTTGCCACAGATAGGGAAGCTCCAGAAGGGCTAGAGGGAGTGATCGACAGTCAGGCTGCCCTCAAGACACTCTCAAGTGCTAAGATGCACAGTAGACTGATCCAGCTTTGCTGGGATGCCCTGAACAAAGTGGCAGCACAGAAACGAGTAAACCTGGTGTGGATTCCCGCGCACATGGAGTTCGCTGGGCTCGGATCTTCTGAGAGGAAGCAAGCGCTCTAAATGACTGGGCTCTTAGAGGCACCACAGCCATGTGGAGAAAGGAGGAAGGGTGTAGACAAGCCAAAGAGTTGATTGGAACCCCAAGTAACCCCAAGGCAACATCCAAATGGTTGATGTCAAGGAGTCCCTGGGCCCTGAGAACCGTGGTTGGGGTGATGACCACTGTGGTCTGAACAGACATCTACAGCTTCTAGGAATTGGGGAGTGATAGCCCCGTATCATCCCGAAACACCATACCACCTATTAGGAGTTTGCCACCATTGGTCGTCCACTAGGAGGCGCCTCAATGGGGCCTCCACACTCTCCCGCAGGAGGACAAATCTCCTCCTTGAAGCGGAGACGGATCCCTGGGTGGCGAAGATCAAAAGTGGTAAGGTGGGGATTGATGAAGGGGGAATGGCGAAAAGGGCCTTTGAGGCCTACTGCACTCAGGCTTTGTAGTGCTGCAAAAACGAGTTGGAGAATTCAAGAAATGAACTCTGAAGAAGGATATTAAAACTAGATTCTTTGAATACTGACAAATTTACTACTAAATACTCACGATAGCAAATGGTACTGTGCTTGTCACCCGCTCAACAGGTTTTATACATGTTTGGAATACTAGGATAGTGGCTGTCCGAAAGGGGGTGCAATGTTGGTACACCGATCCGGGATGGTCTGGGGCAGGCGTGTACCGGCAGGACACCAACAGGGGAGCGTCCTTTTCGCTGGGAAGCTGGACGAAGGAAGTGTTACAGCCGAGTTATATGCAATCCTCGGGGTTGCCACAGATAGGGAAGCTCCAGAAGGGCTAGAGGGAGTGATCGACAGCCAGGCTGCCCTCAAGACACTCTCAAGTGTTAAGATGGGCAGTAGACTGATCCAGAATTGCTGAGACGCCCTGAACAAAGTGGCAGAACAGAAACGAGTAAACCTGGTGTGGATTCCGGCGCACATGGGGTTCGCTGGGCTCGGATCTTCTGAGAGGAAGCAAGCGCTCTAAATGACTGGGCTCTTAGAGGCACCACAGCCATGTGGAGAAAGGAGGAAGGCTGTAGACAAGCCAAAGAGTTGATTGGAACCCCAAGGGAAGGGGCTGGACTCTGGGAACTCTGGTTGGGGTCATGCCAGGCCACTGTGGTCTGAACAGACACCCATCGGGTCCCCCCACAGTACTACTACTACCACATACCCCAACCAGAGCATCAACAGATCAAAATTGAAACTGGTTCTCGAATGACACTCTTTTCGTGTCTCCAGTTTTAACTGCGGCGTCTAATTATAAAACGTGACGGATTTATTTCCCCCATTTGCACAATTAATTCTGCCCTCCTTTTTGTCACAATTCAACTTATTTCGCAACTTCTTCTCAGCTGAAAATTAACGACCACGCAACGTTGGCGCTTTAATTATTCAACGTATTCAATTTCGGGGGGCATTTGCCATGTTAATAGCACACGATGCTGCAACAGTCGCCGGCCAAAAAGGGAAGACACCAGCCCCTTTGAGAGTCCAAATCCGCCCTCTGCAATATTAAAGTTTCAATATGGGTCCCATCCAATGGAAATTCTGTTTGTTTTTAACTTGTTGATGGCGGAAAACTATCGGCCGCATTACGTTTCTTGGCTTGCCAGGTGTTATTTTCACCAGAACCCCCCATATAATGATCACTTCACGTTCTTTGTATGTACAAGCACCCGCCTGGAATGGTAGATGGAAGCTTGATAGATAGACAAAAGAGTATAATGGTCTGTTCAGACAAGTGCTTTACATGTCATGTCTGCAAAGGGGCGCAAGCTGACGCGATAATTGGACAAACTCGTTATTTGAAGCCCTTCGTTATTGCCGCCTTTTTCCGCTCCTGCATGAAAAATGTGCGTTTTTCAAAGGGTTATTTCGTCGCTGGTGGACAGGAGCTCATTCCAATGCAGAAGCATAATCCTTGAGGAAGTTATCGAATCAGTTAGCTGATCCATAAAGGGATTTTCCCCTTTGTATAAGCCCAAATCTCCTTACCTAATAGCGAACATTAATGGCTTGTCTCCACCTCTCCACCTTCCCTGTAAATGTCAGATAAGTGGAAGACAACGCCCCTTCAAAAGATTAGGGCTATTAAGTCTTAGACGTTGTCGTGATGGAGTTTGTTATTATATCCTCTTTGTCTCCTGAAGAACCTCAGTGAAGCCACTTTGCCCGTGCGTGCCTTGGATGGCTTTTTTCATTTGCCTAAACTGAGTATGTTTCAAGGATATTTTTTGCTTCAACTGTATTTCCAGCTTCACCGCTTGAGCTGTGCATTTGAGGTTTATTAAATTCTTATGCAGACAAAAGCCTCAGTGAAACACAGGATTAATATAAAAGAAATTTCAATTCGAAAATTCCGTTGAATCCTCATAATTCCCCGGGAAAATCTCGCAGTTATTTTAAACGCGCGAGCTTCCAATCTTTTTTCCATGGAAATGCTTTGCATATCTTTGTTCATTCCAACCGGGAGATTTATTGTTCGGTCACATGCACCATATTAAAGTCGTTGTTGTTTTACTCGTTCCATTAGTAATTGGAATTGTGGGAAATGAATCGGATGTCGCGAAATTAAAATCGTTGCAGACAGCGATCCAAAGGGAAAATACGAGTCTGTCCCGTATTCGCCAGTTCAACTACCGATGGGGGAGCCGCGAAAGGTAAACATTAATCTCCATTGTTAACTGCAAAAATCAGGAGTTTAAGTCTATAACCGAAAAACAATACTTGCACCCGTTTAATGTGGTTCAATGGCACCCCCGAATTCTATGCAACTTCTTCGTAAAATATGCTGGTTTGGACGCACATTTAGTCAGAGCACTTGGCGCTTACGGCTGGCACGACCATTGCAGATAAAAAATGACAGGAAATTGGGAAATTTCCCATTTTGAACCGATTCAGAATATGATAGTTTTCCATATACCCAAAAATAATGAAATCAAATTTAAATATTAATCCAATATACAGGGTGATTCAAATAAGTGGCGTCATTCCTTTTAAGGGGTTATAGGGGCTCACTTGGAGAGTACCGGAAAAATATTGAAAACGTTTTTTTCGAAAATTTATAGAAGGTATTAACAGTTGAAAATCGAATTTCAACTTTGTTATTAAGCATTATTCTGCAATTGTTCCATGTTTGATTGGTAGAATATTGGAATACTTAAGCACTCGAAAAGAGAAATTACCATCTTTACTTCAAATTACGAAAATTTTCGATATTAAAAAAGTACTCTTCTACACTTTTTTGATGAAAAATCAAAGCGGCAATGATGTTTTTTGTCATTATCAGATAGTCACAGGTAGATATCTTTTGTCAAGAACAACAAGCATTTGTTAAATTGTGACTTACTTACTCGAGATACTGGACGATTGGCTCCGGTAATTGAAGTAGATATTGGACGACCAAGAGGTGCTCGGGTTCCAGACATAGAGGAACATGTATTGGATATCACTGCAGCAGATCCTTCCAGGAGTACACGGAGTATTGCGCAACAAATGACGCTTTCCCAATCAACTGTACACCGAGGATTATTGCCGAGGAAGGGCTTCATCTTTACCATTAATGTAAGACACACGCGCTTTTACCCTCAGATTTTCCATTAATGCAGCGTTTTTGTAATGGGCTTTTGAAGCAAAATCGACAAAATTCTCAGTTTTTATCACATATTTTATGGACCGACGAAGCCAATTTCAGTAGAGATGGATTTTTCAACTCCCGCAATTCTCATGTTTATGCCACCGGCACCCCACATGCTTCCATTTCGCAACATCATCAAAACCGTTTTAGTGTGAATGTTTGGGCAGGTGTTCTGGGTATTCACCTACTGGGACCCGTAATTTTGCCATCTCGGCTCAATGGTGAAAATTGTTTATTTTTTCTTCATTCGGAGTTTGAAAATCTTGTTGACAATCTGCCCCTAGCCTCCGTTCAAAATCTGTGGCTCCAAATGGACGGGGCTCCAGCCCATTCCGCTGCTCCAGTAAGAGCTTGGCTGAATCAGGAGCACACGGACCAGTGGATAGGCCGAAATGGACCAGTAAACTGGCCACCAAGGTCTCCTGACCTGACTCCTATGGATTTTTTCCTTTGGGGACACATTAAATCTCTTGTCTATCGAACACCGGTACAAAATGAGCAGGAGTTAGTTACACGAATACAAGAAGCTGCTCAACTCACTTTTCAGAACCACCGATTTACATCTAAGATTTTCGTTTTACCACCAAGCACCGAAATCATTTTCGTATTTAAAGGTTAATGACTCAATTTTTATAGGTTCTTCACTTACAGTGGGTTGGTTTCATTATGCTATAACTTTTTATTGGAGGAATTATTGAAATCAAATTGACTTTTCAAATTATTAAGCCGCGCCGTATTAAAAAAATATTCTTATTTAGTGAAAATTATTTTGTTTCGCATCATTTATTTTCCGAAATCTGGAAGTGCATTGAAACATTAGTTAAATACAAAAAGGTACTAGCAAATTAGTACTCGCAAATGACGTCATCACTAGTATAAAATATTAATTTCCGAACAGACCAATTGACAGAAAGGGGAAACTCTTTACAGGGTTGTCCTAACCCCAATCAAATATAATTTTGACTTCAATGTTTAGTTGTGGTTCCCGAGTTCTGGATCATTAATAAGCAACAGGTATTTATGTAATGTTAATTAGGCTTATTACCTTGCGAAGCATCGTTGCCGTAATTCTGATCTAGTTTTTTTCAAATATCTCAGTTTTTGATACGAATTAATTTTTTTTACTATTTTTCCTGTACTCCCAAAACACCCCCAGAGGAATGACGCCACTTTTGAATCACCCTGTATACGTATATGGTTTAAACAAATGGCGAAAAAATCGAAAAACATCCTTAAAGCTGATGCCATCATTCAGCTAACGTAATCAGCATAAAATGTTTTTTATTATTCAACATCTTTCCATTAAAAGCGTATTAATTCGAACATTTGGCTAATTCTTCAAGACGACATAAATCTACGGCAAAATGGCGCATAATGGAAAAACCGCTGCCGCTCTGTAAGGGAAAGCGCTCCATACTTTTTTCGAGTATAATAAGCCACGCCATTAGTAACGTCTGAATTTTAAAATGAGGATTTTGCGCTTGAGGCGAGAATAATGAAACGCAGACCTCATGAATTGAAAGTTTGCTGTTTCCTGTTTATATTTTGTACCATTAGGCACTTCGTAGAAGGGGATTATTTCGTTTCCCTTTATCTAGTTCCATCAGGATTATGTAATTAATAATTGCGGTCCGAACCTCTATTCGGAGCAAAAACAATCATCAGATAAATCCAAACCCAATTTGGGCTATGGAATCCAACAAAAAGACCTTTTAACTTCCCCTTTTGTGCGCCATTTCTTTGCTGTGTGCAAACAGGCCTCAAAATCCTCGCCCGGTTGAAAATGGGAGGCGGATTTGTTCATGACCAGCAGAGGCTGGAAAGGGGTCATTAAATATTCAGCCTTGTCACTTGCAGTCAGTAGGCAGTTGGTTGCTATTCTAGAACGGTTACATTTTGACCGGATTTCTGGGTTCTCCAGTAATCCATCCTACTTTTGCCAACTTGAAAAGTGAAGGTTTTTACACCACAGCACCCTCTGCTTGAAGAATTTCTAATTTCTCATAGTTAACAGCCAGCAAATTGAAGCTTTTGAAATCTACTGCAGATAATTCAATCTCAAAATCCGTAAAATTGTGTTGAAATCGCACAAAATCCTGATTGTGTAGGTCCAAAAATGCTCGTTTTGTCACCATTGCACTACTCTCTGCTTGAAAAACGTATAGCTTTTAATCTAGAGCCAGTAGCAACTTGAAACTTTCAGATTTAATAGAAGAAGCCTGCGTCCGAAATTGCTGAAAATCTAATTTAAGTCACGCTAAATTTTGATCTTTTTACGGCGTGGTTAATGTTGGTTTGAAAATGGACGCTTTCACATAACTGCACTCGCAACTTGAAAAAATGCTAACTTTTAATCCTGAGCAAGCAGCAACTTGATTTTTTCAGAATCTTTAGAAAAGAACTGATATTCAAAATTCCCCAAGTTTTGTTTAACTCACTGATTAGGCTGAATTTTCCAGACTGAGGAAATGTGCGACTCAAACATCAACATTTTCACACAATTGCACCATCACCTTTAAAAATTTGTAACTTCCGATCTAGTGCAAGTACCAACTTGCAACTTTGACACTTCGAAGCCAACTCGTTAGTTCGAAAGCCCTGAAAGTTTCATCTAAATCGCCCAATCTACAGATTTTTAGTGACTTGGTCAATATTAACTTAAAAATGGAAGTTTCCACTCAACTGCACCCGCTGCTTGAAAAATTCGTAACTTCGAACATAAAGCAAGTAGTAACTTGACACTTTCTTAATCTGCAGGAAAACAATTGAGTCGAAAAGTATTGACAATTTCGTTCAAATCGCCCAATATGCGGATTTTTATTGACTTGGTAAATGTTAAGCTTAAAATACCCATTTGCAATCAATCGTACCCTCTACTTTAAAAATTCCTATCTTCCGCTGTAATGCAAGTACCAACTTGCAACTTTTACACTTTGAAGCCAACAGGTGAATTTGAGGGCGGTGAAATTTTCTTGTCATCGTTCGATATACAGACTTTTAGTGACTTGGTAAATGTTAAGTTGAAAGTGAAACTTTCCACGCAACTGCACCGGCTGCTAGAAAAATTCGTAACTTCCAATCTAAAACAGGTAGTGACTTGCAACTTTTACACTCTGCCGACGATAATTGGGTGCCAAAGTGCTGAAAATTTTATTCAAATCGCCGGGTATCCTCATTTTTACCCACTTGGTAAATGTTGACCTAAAAATAACCGTTTGCAACCAATTGCACCCCCTACTTTAAAAAGTCGTATCTTCTGATTTATTGCATGTACCAACTTGCAACTTTCACACTTTGAAGCCAATTCGTGAATTTGGAAGCCCTGAAATTTTCATCTAAATCGCCCTATCTACAGATTTTTAGTGACTTGGTCAATATTAACTTAAAAATGGAAGTTTCCACTCAACTGCACCCGCTGCTTAGAAAAATTCGTAACTTCGAACATAATGCAAGTAGTAACTTGACACTCTCTTAATCTGCAGAAAACAATTGAGTCGAAGAGAATTGACAATTTCGTTCAAATCTCTGAATATGCGGATTTTTATCGACTTGGTAAATGTGAGCCTAAAAATACCCGTTTGAAATCAAACGTACCCTCTACTTTAAAAATTCCTATCTTCCGATGTAATGCAAGTACCAACTTGCAACTTTCACACTTGGAAGCCAACAGGTGAATTTGAGGGCGGTAAAATTTTCATTGTCATCGTTCGATATACAGACTTTTAGTGACTTGGTAAATGTTAAGTTGAAAGTGAAACTTTCCACGCAACTGCACCGGCTGATATAAAAATTCGTAACTTCCAATCTAAAACAAGTAGTGACTTGCAAGTTTTACACTCTGCCGACGATAAGTGGGTGCCAAAGTGCTGAAAATTTTATTCAAATCGCCCGGTATCCTCATTTTTACCCACTTGGTAAATGTTGACCTAAAAATAACCGTTTGCAACCAATTGCACCCCCTACTTTAAAAAGTCGTATCTTCTGATTTATTGCATGTACCAACTTGCAACTTTCACACTTTGAAGCCAATTCGTGAATTTGGAAGCCCTGAAATTTTCATCTAAATCCCCCAATCTACAGATTTTTAGTGACTTGGTCAATATTAACTTAAAAATGGAAGTTTCCACTCAACTGCACCTGCTGCTTGAAAAATTCGTAACTTCGAACATAAAGCAAGTAGTAACTTGACACTCTCTTAATCTGCAGAAAACAATTGAGTCGAAAAGTATTGACAATTTCGTTCAAATCGCCGAATATGCGGATTTTTTTCGACTTGGTAAATGTGAGCCTAAATATACCCGTTTGAAATCAATCGTACCCTCTACTTTAAGAATTCCTATCTTCCGCTGTAGTGCAAGTACCAACTTGCAACTTTCACACTTTGAAGCCAACAGGTGAATTTGAGGGCGGTGAAATTTTCATTGTCATCGTTCGATATACAGACTTTTAGTGACTTGGTAAATGTTAAGTTGAAAGTGAAACTTTCCACGCAACTGCACCGGCTGCTAGAAAAATTCGTAACTTCCAATCTAAAACAGGTAGTGACTTGCAACTTTTACACTCTGCCGACGATAATTGGGTGCCAAAGTGCTGAAAATTTTATTCAAATCGCCGGGTATCCTCATTTTTACCCACTTGGTAAATGTTGACCTAAAAATAACCGTTTGCAACCAATTGCACCCCCTACTTTAAAAAGTCGTATCTTCTGATTTATTGCATGTACCAACTTGCAACTTTCACACTTTGAAGCCAATTCGTGAATTTGGAAGCCCTGAAATTTTCATCTAAATCGCCCAATCTACAGATTTTTAGTGATGAATGATTCGCACTGACAAATGTTGGCACTTATCAGTGGAATAATCTAGGGACTCACAATTTATCCTTGTGACGTAACAAACACGATAAAGAGGCTATTTTTCCAGGGTGGTTTCTATTTTTTCTCCGTTCTGAGCTTTAATAAGACTGCAACGACAAAAACACAATGATTGCCTATGAAATTATATATTAATAAAATTATTAATGTTGAACAACTTTCACAGTTTTTTCTAAATATAATTAAATCAAGAAAATTTACCTTATAATTAAATTAGTGAAAATGTTCAAAAAAACACAGTGTCCGAATGTCTCAAATGCAATGGTGATATCACATAACACTACCGCCAACCCTTGACGGGAAAAAGTTGGCGTCCAAAGGGGGAATTAAGTTTAAAAACTTACAATTTTGGCGTCAAGCAATCTTCTGTCCGTCAGCTCCCAGAGAATTTTATTTTGTGCGACTTGCCTTAAGTCGGTCCTGACGAACTAAACCTGTTGAGCCTCGAGAGTTGTCTGGTACTACACCAATTTCCAGGAAAATATATAAAATATCTTCAGGAGTTCAGAGTTGTGGGTTCTGTACGGGGTTGTGGTTCCAATAACTAAAGGTACTACGCCCTTTATTGCACAGTGAAGTCACTATCGACTACAGGGGCCCGTGTCAAATTAGACGCCGGGTAAACCAAAAACCTAATGGGTTGAGAGGGTACACACAAGTGCCGGTGGGGTCGATGTTTCGGACTTGATTATCGAATGCGAACTACCCTCGAGAGTTTCTTCCCTGTCCGCCTGCAAAGGCACACACACATTCTTCAGGTAAATCTTTATAACATCGGGTGGGAGAGGCGAGGAAAGAGGAAGGACCCAGACAATTTTTATGGGGCGCCTATTCGAAGGGAATTTAGGGTGTTGAAGCTTCGTTTGTTGCAAGAAAGTCTGCAACATACTCCCCCCATTGAAGTCTCTTCAATTAAAAGGCATTGAGAGAGCAAACAATACTGACCTAATTTAAGAGAAGCACGAAGAACATCCTATTCAAGAGAAGATTATGATTGATGATCTTGAAGTGGGAGCGGAACAATTTTGGTGATACCACGAGTAAATTCTCCAGTAGAAGTCTTAAGCTTTACAGCTCTGACTTTTCCATCCTTGCCAGGAAGGGTCTCTATAATTTTTGCCAAACACCATCTCAAAGGGGGTGTGTTATCCTCCTTTAGCAACACTACCATTCCCTCGGTTAAATTTGGGTATGGTTGGTACCACTTAGGCCAGTTCTGTAGTTGATTTAAGTAATCAATTGACCAGCGCTTCCAGAACGTTTGTTGAATCTGGCTTATTCTTTGAAAGCTGTTCAACCGATTTTCCGAGTAAGAGGTGCAATCCTTCTCCGGATATGAAGTAAGAGAAGACCCAATTAAAAAATGGCCCGGAGTCAGCGGTGAAAGATCATTGGAATCACTCGAAAGGACACAGAGAGGGCGCGAATTTAATATGGCTTCCACTTGCGCTAAAACCGTATAAAACTCTTCGAATGTGAGATTTGACTCTCCAACCAACCTAATCAGATGGTATTTGGCGCTTTTAATAGCAGCCTCCCAAATACCTCCCCAATGAGGACTTCGTGGTGGGATAAATTTGAATTCAATTTGGTTTTGAGAAGAAAACTCCATGATCTCATCAGAGATAGGTTCATCCCAACCTAACTCCAGTAACCAAAGCCGTTGTATAATCAGCTTTCCTGTAATTATGACTGGAGCGAGTAAACCAAGCGGGTCAAAACACTGCGCCACAAGTGAAAGAATGGATCTTTTTGTTAATTTTGAAAATTTTAAGTTTTCGGGGACAGAGACACCCAAGAAATCATCTTTGGTATTCCAAAGCGCTCCCAAGACCTTGTCCGGACTTCCATCAGGATTTATGTCGAAGTTAGTTGAGTGACATTTGGGTTCCTCTAACACTAAATCAGTACAATTAGTGCGCAATTTGTGAAGAGTGAAATGGTGTTTGTTCATAAGAGAGGTGAGCTCATTGCGCAAAATTTTCAATTCATCCAAGGAATCTGCCCCAGTAAGGACATCATCCATATAACATTGCTTGAGGATAGACTTTGAAGCCCGTGGGTATTTGTCTTCATTTTTCAGCGCAATCTCTTTGAGAACACGCGTGGCCAAAAATGGAGCGGAGTTAGTTCCGTAAGTCACAGTAAGCAATTCGACACATTGGAGATCTTGATTTGGGTTGTCGCGCCAGAGAATGTTCATAAGAAACGTTTGAGTAGGGTTTACTCTTATTTGTCGAAACATTTTTTCAACATCGCAGACCAGAACAAATTTAAAGGAGCGCATGCGGCACAGAATGTCATAAAGGTCCGGCTGAACCTGATAGCCTTTGAACATTAGGTCGTTTAAAGCATAACCTGATGAACTACGGCAAGAGGCGTCAAAGACCACTCTGAGTTTAGTTGATACACTGTCCTCTCTTAGGACAGCGTGATGCGGGAGAAAATATTTGGATTCTAGCTGGGAATTAGTCAAAATCAGAGGAACAATTCTTGCGTGTCCTAGGGAAATATATTCGTCGATGAACTTTTTGTACTCGAGATAGTACCTTTCATCTCGTGAAACCTTCTCTCCAAATTCGAAAATCGTTTCCGGGCAATAGCAAAGGAATCACCAAGCTTGAGGTTTTCCTTAGGGGATTTTAGGGGAAGGTCAACCTGGAAAGCTCCATCATCAAGAATCCGTGTTGTTGACTCAAAATTAATTTCAGCAAATTGATCGTCCTCGGAAATGTAGTTTCCAGAGGCAATTTCTTCAATGGACCAAAATCTAGAAACCAACGTTTCCAGAGAGGAATTAGTTTGAGTTAAAAGGGACACATTCAAATTGGAACCCGACTGTACCCTCTTGTAAATTGCGGGTGATTGAACATACGACCCTCCCATAATCCATCCGAGCTGAGTATTTATCAAGGTTGGCAAATCTTTACCTAGACGAATTACTCCTTGTGACAATAGGTCGTAGTATAAGTCTGCCCCCAATAGAAGATCAATTGGGGCTGGATTCATGAACATCGGGTCAGCCAAGATCACTCCTTCAGGAATCACCCAATTCTGCACCTTTATCTTAGTTTGGGGTAAAGAAGAAGTAATGTCTGGCAGAATAGCACATGAAACAGTGAATTTATGGTGTGGAGAAACATTTGATAGCATGATAACATCTACCATTTTTGTGGCAATACTATCCGATAGAGCGATTCCTGTTATTTGCATTTTCCTATTATAAGAGAAAAGTCCAAGACGAGTTACCAACTCTTTGGTAATGAATGAATTCTGCGAACCATTATCCAGGACTGCACGAGCAGATATTAAATTCCCAGATATGTCATAAAGTGAGACGACCGCTGTAGCCAACAAAACTTGACTTTTTCGGGTAGATAGAGATGTGAGCGCAGCACCTTGCGTGATTTGCGATTCGTTAGGGACAGAAACTCTTGTTTCATTAGTAGAGGATGTGGTGGGTTGAGCTTGCTGGAAATTTGAATTTCTTTGAGTGTCCAGGGAACTCGAGATGTAAGTGTTCGCATTAGCAACGCGAGAAGAGTGATTTTCAAAATTGTGAGCCGAGTGGCTACCATGATTCTGTCGCGCAGAATAATTAGCTCCAATATTTCCATTGGATTGAGTTTGAGTAGACCCATGTTGAAATGGTCGTCGGTTTGAACCTACATCATTGTTTGTAGTATTAGTGTAGGAGTCATGAAGAAGTGTATGGTGTTTCTTGTTGCAAATCAAACAACCCTTTGTAGTAGGACAATTGTTAACTGAATGTCTAGAGCCAAGGCAGTTAAAACACAGTCTAGAGGACAGAACAAACTTTCGTTTTTGACTTAATTGCAACTGCTTAAATTGATTGCAAGTGTAAATTTTGTGACTGGTTTCTTTACAATATAAACAATAAAGTGTAGAGTTTGACGGTGGGTTGATAGGAGCAAGTAACGATGTTCTGGGGTGGGTTTTGGACTTAGGACAGGTTCTTGTGACGGTCCTTTCAGTGCTAGCCAAGTTTTCTAAGATTAAGCAGCGATTTTCCAAGAAATTTAAAAACTCTCCCAACTCTGGAAGCTCAGCTAAGTCACGCTCGGACTCAAAAGCACGTCTTGTGCCGAAATCAATCTTTTTACCCAAAAGATAAATCAATAAAAATTCGAACAACTGTTTATCCGAATGGTTTAGATTTTGAAGAGAAATCAAACTTCGTCGACAGCCAGTCACAAATTCTCTAAGGGCTGAGGCATTACATCTGGTCATAGGCTCTACATCTAACAAAGTGTTGAAGTGTGCATTAATTACAGACAATTTATTTTCATAACGTCTACGCAAAATTTCTAAAGCCGCATTAAAATTTTCATTAGTTACTTGTAGACTGTCAATTAAGCTCAGCGCTTCATCGCGCAAAAACGATTTCAAATAAATAAATTTCTGAATGTCTGTAAGGCTAGGATTATTTACAATAAGTGCAGTGAAAATTTGAAAAAACGGAGTCCATTCAGCAGTGTCACCTTTGAAAGGCTTAATATTAATTTGTGGCAGTTTTACATCAATATTAAGCTGAAATAAACCTTGAGACAAATTAGGGTTACTGCTTGTTGTACTACCAGCAGGCGTTGGCAAAGACTCAGAAGAGCGGGACAATTTTGATATTTGGTCTTTTATTATAACCACAGTATTGTAGAATATGTTTTCCAATCTATCCCGGTCTTCCTTGTCCTCGCCCGGTTCAGAAAGCGCCTCAATTTGATCTTGCGCGCTATCATATTTCAGAAAGGCACTCTCAAGTGTCTCTAACCTACACTGAAAATGAACAGGGTTGGGTTCAGTGTCAACGTTAGCGGTTACCCAATTCACAATTCGAGTTATTTTGCTCTTGGCACTAGTACGGGCTTGTTTTTGACCGACAAGTGTAAGTTCGAGGTTTTTACCCGTTTCGGCCATTTTTGTCGCTGCAGTCACTTGTAAGTTAAGCTAATAAACTCAGACGGATCCGGCTCGAAGGACCAATGAATGATTCGCACTGACAATGTTGGCACTTATCAGTGGAATAATCTAGGGACTCACAATTTATCCTTGTGACGTAACAAACACGATAAAGAGGCTATTTTTCCAGGGTGGTTTCTATTTTTTCTCCGTTCTGAGCTTTAATAAGACTGCAACGACAAAAACACAATGATTGCCTATGAAATTATATATTAATAAAATTATTAATGTTGAACAACTTTCACAGTTTTTTCTAAATATAATTAAATCAAGAAAATTTACCTTATAATTAAATTAGTGAAAATGTTCAAAAAAACACAGTGTCCGAATGTCTCAAATGCAATGGTGATATCACATAACACTACCGCCAACCCTTGACGGGAAAAAGTTGGCGTCCAAAGGGGGAATTAAGTTTAAAAACTTACAATTTTGGCGTCAAGCAATCTTCTGTCCGTCAGCTCCCAGAGAATTTTATTTTGTGCGACTTGCCTTAAGTCGGTCCTGACGAACTAAACCTGTTGAGCCTCGAGAGTTGTCTGGTACTACACCAATTTCCAGGAAAATATATAAAATATCTTCAGGAGTTCAGAGTTGTGGGTTCTGTACGGGGTTGTGGTTCCAATAACTAAAGGTACTACGCCCTTTATTGCACAGTGAAGTCACTATCGACTACAGGGGCCCGTGTCAAATTAGACGCCGGGTAAACCAAAAACCTAATGGGTTGAGAGGGTACACACAAGTGCCGGTGGGGTCGATGTTTCGGACTTGATTATCGAATGCGAACTACCTCGAGAGTTTCTTCCCTGTCCGCCTGCAAAGGCACACACACATTCTTCAGGTAAATCTTTATAACATCGGGTGGGAGAGGCGAGGAAAGAGGAAGGACCCAGACAATTTTTATGGGGCGCCTATTCGAAGGGAATTTAGGGTGTTGAAGCTTCGTTTGTTGCAAGAAAGTCTGCAACATACTCCCCCCATTGAAGTCTCTTCAATTAAAAGGCATTGAGAGAGCAAACAATACTGACCTAATTTAAGAGAAGCACGAAGAACATCCTATTCAAGAGAAGATTATGATTGATGATCTTGAAGTGGGAGCGGAACAATTTTGGTGATACCACGAGTAAATTCTCCAGTAGAAGTCTTAAGCTTTACAGCTCTGACTTTTCCATCCTTGCCAGGAAGGGTCTCTATAATTTTTGCCAAACACCATCTCAAAGGGGGTGTGTTATCCTCCTTTAGCAACACTACCATTCCCTCGGTTAAATTTGGGTATGGTTGGTACCACTTAGGCCAGTTCTGTAGTTGATTTAAGTAATCAATTGACCAGCGCTTCCAGAACGTTTGTTGAATCTGGCTTATTCTTTGAAAGCTGTTCAACCGATTTTCCGAGTAAGAGGTGCAATCCTTCTCCGGATATGAAGTAAGAGAAGACCCAATTAAAAAATGGCCCGGAGTCAGCGGTGAAAGATCATTGGAATCACTCGAAAGGACACAGAGAGGGCGCGAATTTAATATGGCTTCCACTTGCGCTAAAACCGTATAAAACTCTTCGAATGTGAGATTTGACTCTCCAACCAACCTAATCAGATGGTATTTGGCGCTTTTAATAGCAGCCTCCCAAATACCTCCCCAATGAGGACTTCGTGGTGGGATAAATTTGAATTCAATTTGGTTTTGAGAAGAAAACTCCATGATCTCATCAGAGATAGGTTCATCCCAACCTAACTCCAGTAACCAAAGCCGTTGTATAATCAGCTTTCCTGTAATTATGACTGGAGCGAGTAAACCAAGCGGGTCAAAACACTGCGCCACAAGTGAAAGAATGGATCTTTTTGTTAATTTTGAAAATTTTAAGTTTTCGGGGACAGAGACACCCAAGAAATCATCTTTGGTATTCCAAAGCGCTCCCAAGACCTTGTCCGGACTTCCATCAGGATTTATGTCGAAGTTAGTTGAGTGACATTTGGGTTCCTCTAACACTAAATCAGTACAATTAGTGCGCCATTTGTGAAGAGTGAAATGGTGTTTGTTCATAAGAGAGGTGAGCTCATTGCGCAAAATTTTCAATTCATCCAAGGAATCTGCCCCAGTAAGGACATCATCCATATAACATTGCTTGAGGATAGACTTTGAAGCCCGTGGGTATTTGTCTTCATTTTTCAGCGCAATCTCTTTGAGAACACGCGTGGCCAAAAATGGAGCGGAGTTAGTTCCGTAAGTCACAGTAAGCAATTCGACACATTGGAGATCTTGATTTGGGTTGTCGCGCCAGAGAATGTTCATAAGAAACGTTTGAGTAGGGTTTACTCTTATTTGTCGAAACATTTTTTCAACATCGCAGACCAGAACAAATTTAAAGGAGCGCATGCGGCACAGAATGTCATAAAGGTCCGGCTGAACCTGATAGCCTTTGAACATTAGGTCGTTTAAAGCATAACCTGATGAACTACGGCAAGAGGCGTCAAAGACCACTCTGAGTTTAGTTGATACACTGTCCTCTCTTAGGACAGCGTGATGCGGGAGAAAATATTTGGATTCTAGCTGGGAATTAGTCAAAATCAGAGGAACAATTCTTGCGTGTCCTAGGGAAATATATTCGTCGATGAACTTTTTGTACTCGAGATAGTACCTTTCATCTCGTGAAAACCTTCTCTCCAAATTCGAAAATCGTTTCCGGGCAATAGCAAAGGAATCACCAAGCTTGAGGTTTTCCTTAGGGGATTTTAGGGGAAGGTCAACCTGGAAAGCTCCATCATCAAGAATCCGTGTTGTTGACTCAAAATTAATTTCAGCAAATTGATCGTCCTCGGAAATGTAGTTTCCAGAGGCAATTTCTTCAATGGACCAAAATCTAGAAACCAACGTTTCCAGAGAGGAATTAGTTTGAGTTAAAAGGGACACATTCAAATTGGAACCCGACTGTACCCTCTTGTAAATTGCGGGTGATTGAACATACGACCCTCCCATAATCCATCCGAGCTGAGTATTTATCAAGGTTGGCAAATCTTTACCTAGACGAATTACTCCTTGTGACAATAGGTCGTAGTATAAGTCTGCCCCCAATAGAAGATCAATTGGGGCTGGATTCATGAACATCGGGTCAGCCAAGATCACTCCTTCAGGAATCACCCAATTCTGCACCTTTATCTTAGTTTGGGGTAAAGAAGAAGTAATGTCTGGCAGAATAGCACATGAAACAGTGAATTTATGGTGTGGAGAAACATTTGATAGCATGATAACATCTACCATTTTTGTGGCAATACTATCCGATAGAGCGATTCCTGTTATTTGCATTTTCCTATTATAAGAGAAAAGTCCAAGACGAGTTACCAACTCTTTGGTAATGAATGAATTCTGCGAACCATTATCCAGGACTGCACGAGCAGATATTAAATTCCCAGATATGTCATAAAGTGAGACGACCGCTGTAGCCAACAAAACTTGACTTTTTCGGGTAGATAGAGATGTGAGCGCAGCACCTTGCGTGATTTGCGATTCGTTAGGGACAGAAACTCTTGTTTCATTAGTAGAGGATGTGGTGGGTTGAGCTTGCTGGAAATTTGAATTTCTTTGAGTGTCCAGGGAACTCGAGATGTAAGTGTTCGCATTAGCAACGCGAGAAGAGTGATTTTCAAAATTGTGAGCCGAGTGGCTACCATGATTCTGTCGCGCAGAATAATTAGCTCCAATATTTCCATTGGATTGAGTTTGAGTAGACCCATGTTGAAATGGTCGTCGGTTTGAACCTACATCATTGTTTGTAGTATTAGTGTAGGAGTCATGAAGAAGTGTATGGTGTTTCTTGTTGCAAATCAAACAACCCTTTGTAGTAGGACAATTGTTAACTGAATGTCTAGAGCCAAGGCAGTTAAAACACAGTCTAGAGGACAGAACAAACTTTCGTTTTTGACTTAATTGCAACTGCTTAAATTGATTGCAAGTGTAAATTTTGTGACTGGTTTCTTTACAATATAAACAATAAAGTGTAGAGTTTGACGGTGGGTTGATAGGAGCAAGTAACGATGTTCTGGGGTGGGTTTTGGACTTAGGACAGGTTCTTGTGACGGTCCTTTCAGTGCTAGCCAAGTTTTCTAAGATTAAGCAGCGATTTTCCAAGAAATTTAAAAACTCTCCCAACTCTGGAAGCTCAGCTAAGTCACGCTCGGACTCAAAAGCACGTCTTGTGCCGAAATCAATCTTTTTACCCAAAAGATAAATCAATAAAAATTCGAACAACTGTTTATCCGAATGGTTTAGATTTTGAAGAGAAATCAAACTTCGTCGACAGCCAGTCACAAATTCTCTAAGGGCTGAGGCATTACATCTGGTCATAGGCTCTACATCTAACAAAGTGTTGAAGTGTGCATTAATTACAGACAATTTATTTTCATAACGTCTACGCAAAATTTCTAAAGCCGCATTAAAATTTTCATTAGTTACTTGTAGACTGTCAATTAAGCTCAGCGCTTCATCGCGCAAAAACGATTTCAAATAAATAAATTTCTGAATGTCTGTAAGGCTAGGATTATTTACAATAAGTGCAGTGAAAATTTGAAAAAACGGAGTCCATTCAGCAGTGTCACCTTTGAAAGGCTTAATATTAATTTGTGGCAGTTTTACATCAATATTAAGCTGAGATAAACCTTGAGACAAATTAGGGTTACTGCTTGTTGTACTACCAGCAGGCGTTGGCAAAGACTCAGAAGAGCGGGACAATTTTGATATTTGGTCTTTTATTATAACCACAGTATTGTAGAATATGTTTTCCAATCTATCCCGGTCTTCCTTGTCCTCGCCCGGTTCAGAAAGCGCCTCAATTTGATCTTGCGCGCTATCATATTTCAGAAAGGCACTCTCAAGTGTCTCTAACCTACACTGAAAATGAACAGGGTTGGGTTCAGTGTCAACGTTAGCGGTTACCCAATTCACAATTCGAGTTATTTTGCTCTTGGCACTAGTACGGGCTTGTTTTTGACCGACAAGTGTAAGTTCGAGGTTTTTACCCGTTTCGGCCATTTTGTCGCTGCAGTCACTTGTAAGTTAAGCTAATAAACTCAGACGGATCCGGCTCGAAGGACCAATGAATGATTCGCACTGACAATGTTGGCACTTATCAGTGGAATAATCTAGGGACTCACAATTTATCCTTGTGACGTAACAAACACGATAAAGAGGCTATTTTTCCAGGGTGGTTTCTATTTTTTCTCCGTTCTGAGCTTTAATAAGACTGCAACGACAAAAACACAATGATTGCCTATGAAATTATATATTAATAAAATTATTAATGTTGAACAACTTTCACAGTTTTTTCTAAATATAATTAAATCAAGAAAATTTACCTTATAATTAAATTAGTGAAAATGTTCAAAAAAACACAGTGTCCGAATGTCTCAAATGCAATGGTGATATCACATAACACTACCGCCAACCCTTGACGGGAAAAAGTTGGCGTCCAAAGGGGAATTAAGTTTAAAAACTTACAATTTTGGCGTCAAGCAATCTTCTGTCCGTCAGCTCCCAGAGAATTTTATTTTGTGCGACTTGCCTTAAGTCGGTCCTGACGAACTAACCTGTTGAGCCTCGAGAGTTGTCTGGTACTACACCAATTTCCAGGAAAATATATAAAATATCTTCAGGAGTTCAGAGTTGTGGGTTCTGTACGGGGTTGTGGTTCCAATAACTAAAGGTACTACGCCCTTTATTGCACAGTGAAGTCACTATCGACTACAGGGGCCCGTGTCAAATTAGACGCCGGGTAAACCAAAAACCTAATGGGTTGAGAGGGTACACACAAGTGCCGGTGGGGTCGATGTTTCGGACTTGATTATCGAATGCGAACTACCTCGAGAGTTTCTTCCCTGTCCGCCTGCAAAGGCACACACACATTCTTCAGGTAAATCTTTATAACATCGGGTGGGAGAGGCGAGGAAAGAGGAAGGACCCAGACAATTTTTATGGGGCGCCTATTCGAAGGGAATTTAGGGTGTTGAAGCTTCGTTTGTTGCAAGAAAGTCTGCAACATACTCCCCCCATTGAAGTCTCTTCAATTAAAAGGCATTGAGAGAGCAAACAATACTGACCTAATTTAAGAGAAGCACGAGAACATCCTATTCAAGAGAAGATTATGATTGATGATCTTGAAGTGGGAGCGGAACAATTTTGGTGATACCACGAGTAAATTCTCCAGTAGAAGTCTTAAGCTTTACAGCTCTGACTTTTCCATCCTTGCCAGGAAGGGTCTCTATAATTTTTGCCAAACACCATCTCAAAGGGGGTGTGTTATCCTCCTTTAGCAACACTACCATTCCCTCGGTTAAATTTGGGTATGGTTGGTACCACTTAGGCCAGTTCTGTAGTTGATTTAAGTAATCAATTGACCAGCGCTTCCAGAACGTTTGTTGAATCTGGCTTATTCTTTGAAAGCTGTTCAACCGATTTTCCGAGTAAGAGGTGCAATCCTTCTCCTGGATATGAAGTAAGAGAAGACCCAATTAAAAAATGGCCCGGAGTCAGCGGTGAAAGATCATTGGAATCACTCGAAAGGACACAGAGAGGGCGCGAATTTAATATGGCTTCCACTTGCGCTAAAACCGTATAAAACTCTTCGAATGTGAGATTTGACTCTCCAACCAACCTAATCAGATGGTATTTGGCGCTTTTAATAGCAGCCTCCCAAATACCTCCCCAATGAGGACTTCGTGGTGGGATAAATTTGAATTCAATTTGGTTTTGAGAAGAAAACTCCATGATCTCATCAGAGATAGGTTCATCCCAACCTAACTCCAGTAACCAAAGCCGTTGTATAATCAGCTTTCCTGTAATTATGACTGGAGCGAGTAAACCAAGCGGGTCAAAACACTGCGCCACAAGTGAAAGAATGGATCTTTTTGTTAATTTTGAAAATTTTAAGTTTTCGGGGACAGAGACACCCAAGAAATCATCTTTGGTATTCCAAAGCGCTCCCAAGACCTTGTCCGGACTTCCATCAGGATTTATGTCGAAGTTAGTTGAGTGACATTTGGGTTCCTCTAACACTAAATCAGTACAATTAGTGCGCAATTTGTGAAGAGTGAAATGGTGTTTGTTCATAAGAGAGGTGAGCTCATTGCGCAAAATTTTCAATTCATCCAAGGAATCTGCCCCAGTAAGGACATCATCCATATAACATTGCTTGAGGATAGACTTTGAAGCCCGTGGGTATTTGTCTTCATTTTTCAGCGCAATCTCTTTGAGAACACGCGTGGCCAAAAATGGAGCGGAGTTAGTTCCGTAAGTCACAGTAAGCAATTCGACACATTGGAGATCTTGATTTGGGTTGTCGCGCCAGAGAATGTTCATAAGAAACGTTTGAGTAGGGTTTACTCTTATTTGTCGAAACATTTTTTCAACATCGCAGACCAGAACAAATTTAAAGGAGCGCATGCGGCACAGAATGTCATAAAGGTCCGGCTGAACCTGATAGCCTTTGAACATTAGGTCGTTTAAAGCATAACCTGATGAACTACGGCAAGAGGCGTCAAAGACCACTCTGAGTTTAGTTGATACACTGTCCTCTCTTAGGACAGCGTGATGCGGGAGAAAATATTTGGATTCTAGCTGGGAATTAGTCAAAATCAGAGGAACAATTCTTGCGTGTCCTAGGGAAATATATTCGTCGATGAACTTTTTGTACTCGAGATAGTACCTTTCATCTCGTGAAAACCTTCTCTCCAAATTCGAAAATCGTTTCCGGGCAATAGCAAAGGAATCACCAAGCTTGAGGTTTTCCTTAGGGGATTTTAGGGGAAGGTCAACCTGGAAAGCTCCATCATCAAGAATCCGTGTTGTTGACTCAAATTAATTTCAGCAAATTGATCGTCCTCGGAAATGTAGTTTCCAGAGGCAATTTCTTCAATGGACCAAAATCTAGAAACCAACGTTTCCAGAGAGGAATTAGTTTGAGTTAAAAGGGACACATTCAAATTGGAACCCGACTGTACCCTCTTGTAAATTGCGGGTGATTGAACATACGACCCTCCCATAATCCATCCGAGCTGAGTATTTATCAAGGTTGGCAAATCTTTACCTAGACGAATTACTCCTTGTGACAATAGGTCGTAGTATAAGTCTGCCCCCAATAGAAGATCAATTGGGGCTGGATTCATGAACATCGGGTCAGCCAAGATCACTCCTTCAGGAATCACCCAATTCTGCACCTTTATCTTAGTTTGGGGTAAAGAAGAAGTAATGTCTGGCAGAATAGCACATGAAACAGTGAATTTATGGTGTGGAGAAACATTTGATAGCATGATAACATCTACCATTTTTGTGGCAATACTATCCGATAGAGCGATTCCTGTTATTTGCATTTTCCTATTATAAGAGAAAAGTCCAAGACGAGTTACCAACTCTTTGGTAATGAATGAATTCTGCGAACCATTATCCAGGACTGCACGAGCAGATATTAAATTCCCAGATATGTCATAAAGTGAGACGACCGCTGTAGCCAACAAAACTTGACTTTTTCGGGTAGATAGAGATGTGAGCGCAGCACCTTGCGTGATTTGCGATTCGTTAGGGACAGAAACTCTTGTTTCATTAGTAGAGGATGTGGTGGGTTGAGCTTGCTGGAAATTTGAATTTCTTTGAGTGTCCAGGGAACTCGAGATGTAAGTGTTCGCATTAGCAACGCGAGAAGAGTGATTTTCAAAATTGTGAGCCGAGTGGCTACCATGATTCTGTCGCGCAGAATAATTAGCTCCAATATTTCCATTGGATTGAGTTTGAGTAGACCCATGTTGAAATGGTCGTCGGTTTGAACCTACATCATTGTTTGTAGTATTAGTGTAGGAGTCATGAAGAAGTGTATGGTGTTTCTTGTTGCAAATCAAACAACCCTTTGTAGTAGGACAATTGTTAACTGAATGTCTAGAGCCAAGGCAGTTAAAACACAGTCTAGAGGACAGAACAAACTTTCGTTTTTGACTTAATTGCAACTGCTTAAATTGATTGCAAGTGTAAATTTTGTGACTGGTTTCTTTACAATATAAACAATAAAGTGTAGAGTTTGACGGTGGGTTGATAGGAGCAAGTAACGATGTTCTGGGGTGGGTTTTGGACTTAGGACAGGTTCTTGTGACGGTCCTTTCAGTGCTAGCCAAGTTTTCTAAGATTAAGCAGCGATTTTCCAAGAAATTTAAAAACTCTCCCAACTCTGGAAGCTCAGCTAAGTCACGCTCGGACTCAAAAGCACGTCTTGTGCCGAAATCAATCTTTTTACCCAAAAGATAAATCAATAAAAATTCGAACAACTGTTTATCCGAATGGTTTAGATTTTGAAGAGAAATCAAACTTCGTCGACAGCCAGTCACAAATTCTCTAAGGGCTGAGGCATTACATCTGGTCATAGGCTCTACATCTAACAAAGTGTTGAAGTGTGCATTAATTACAGACAATTTATTTTCATAACGTCTACGCAAAATTTCTAAAGCCGCATTAAAATTTTCATTAGTTACTTGTAGACTGTCAATTAAGCTCAGCGCTTCATCGCGCAAAAACGATTTCAAATAAATAAATTTCTGAATGTCTGTAAGGCTAGGATTATTTACAATAAGTGCAGTGAAAATTTGAAAAAACGGAGTCCATTCAGCAGTGTCACCTTTGAAAGGCTTAATATTAATTTGTGGCAGTTTTACATCAATATTAAGCTGAAATAAACCTTGAGACAAATTAGGGTTACTGCTTGTTGTACTACCAGCAGGCGTTGGCAAAGACTCAGAAGAGCGGGACAATTTTGATATTTGGTCTTTTATTATAACCACAGTATTGTAGAATATGTTTTCCAATCTATCCCGGTCTTCCTTGTCCTCGCCCGGTTCAGAAAGCGCCTCAATTTGATCTTGCGCGCTATCATATTTCAGAAAGGCACTCTCAAGTGTCTCTAACCTACACTGAAAATGAACAGGGTTGGGTTCAGTGTCAACGTTAGCGGTTACCCAATTCACAATTCGAGTTATTTTGCTCTTGGCACTAGTACGGGCTTGTTTTTGACCGACAAGTGTAAGTTCGAGGTTTTTACCCGTTTCGGCCATTTTTGTCGCTGCAGTCACTTGTAAGTTAAGCTAATAAACTCAGACGGATCCGGCTCGAAGGACCAATGAATGATTCGCACTGACAATGTTGGCACTTATCAGTGGAATAATCTAGGGACTCACAATTTATCCTTGTGACGTAACAAACACGATAAAGAGGCTATTTTTCCAGGGTGGTTTCTATTTTTTCTCCGTTCTGAGCTTTAATAAGACTGCAACGACAAAAACACAATGATTGCCTATGAAATTATATATTAATAAAATTATTAATGTTGAACAACTTTCACAGTTTTTTCTAAATATAATTAAATCAAGAAAATTTACCTTATAATTAAATTAGTGAAAATGTTCAAAAAAACACAGTGTCCGAATGTCTCAAATGCAATGGTGATATCACATAACACTACCGCCAACCCTTGACGGGAAAAAGTTGGCGTCCAAAGGGGGAATTAAGTTTAAAAACTTACAATTTTGGCGTCAAGCAATCTTCTGTCCGTCAGCTCCCAGAGAATTTTATTTTGTGCGACTTGCCTTAAGTCGGTCCTGACGAACTAAACCTGTTGAGCCTCGAGAGTTGTCTGGTACTACACCAATTTCCAGGAAAATATATAAAATATCTTCAGGAGTTCAGAGTTGTGGGTTCTGTACGGGGTTGTGGTTCCAATAACTAAAGGTACTACGCCCTTTATTGCACAGTGAAGTCACTATCGACTACAGGGGCCCGTGTCAAATTAGACGCCGGGTAAACCAAAAACCTAATGGGTTGAGAGGGTACACACAAGTGCCGGTGGGGTCGATGTTTCGGACTTGATTATCGAATGCGAACTACCTCGAGAGTTTCTTCCCTGTCCGCCTGCAAAGGCACACACACATTCTTCAGGTAAATCTTTATAACATCGGGTGGGAGAGGCGAGGAAAGAGGAAGGACCCAGACAATTTTTATGGGGCGCCTATTCGAAGGGAATTTAGGGTGTTGAAGCTTCGTTTGTTGCAAGAAAGTCTGCAACAAGTGACTTGGTCAATATTAACTTAAAAATGGAAGTTGCCACTCAACTGCACTCGCTGCTTGACAAATTCGTAACTTCGAACATAAAGCAAGTAGTAACTTGACACTTTCTTAATCTGCAGAAAACAATTGAGTCGAAGAGAATTGACAATTTCGTTCAAATCGCCGAATATGCGGATTTTTTTCGACTTGGTAAATGTGATCCTAAAGATACCCGTTTGAAAACAATCGTACCCTCGACTTTAAAAATTCCTATCTTCGGCTGTAGTGCAAGTACCAACTTGCAACTTTCACACTTTGAAGCCAACAGGTGAATTTGAGGGCGGTCAAAATTTCATTGTCATCGTTCGATATACAGACTGTTAGTGACTTGGTAAATGTTAAGTTGAAAATTAAACTTTCCACTCAACTGCACCGGCTGCTAGAAAAATTCGTAACTTCCAATCTAAAACAGGTAGTGACTTGCAACTTTTACACTCTGCCGACGATAATTGAGTGCGAAAGTGCTGAAACTTTCACTCAAATCGTCCGATATCCTGATTTTTACTGACTTGGAAAATATTGACCTGCTATTGAACGTTTGCACACAACTGTACCATCTGCTTCAGAAACTCATAACTTCTTATGCAGAGCAAGTGGCAACTTGAAACTTTCACAGTCTAGAGAAAATATTTGAATATAAGAAAGCCAAAAAGATCACTCAAATCGCCCCAAAAACCCGATTTTTGCCGCCTTTGTAAATGTTTCCAGGAAAATGAACGGTTCCACACAACTGCGCCCATCTGCTTGCACAAATACGAACTTCCAATCTAAGGATCTCTACTGTAGGTTGAATACTACAAAGTGTTAATTCCAGTGGCTGCACGCAAAACTAGTCTCGAATTCCTAGGGCTCATTTTTAACGCAAAATTTGCCAAACAATGTCATCTTGAATGCCAATAATGTTCCAAACAGTCTGTTAATCAACAAATAATTAATTAAAGCATTGAAACACCGGATAAAGTTCCCCTTTAAATAAAGCCTGTTTTGTTTAAAGTAAAAATAACACACATTCGGCCATAGTCCATCCCCTTTAAGTAAATCCAGTTTCTTTCAGCCGCGAAACCGGTTCATTGTACACAGGTATAATACGAGGGCGCCTCAAGGATTTGAGGAACTTTTCGCATTGACAGTCAAATTAATTAATTATGAAACTGCTGCGGCTAAAAACTCTGTATGCTTGCATAAAGCCGCAGCTCCAATGCGTTAAGTACCGATTTCATGATTAATTAATTTGACTTTCAATGGGAAAAGTTCCTCAAATCCTTGAGGCGCCCTCGTATTATCACTGTGTGCAATAAACCGGTTTTGCAGCTAAAAGAAACTGGATTTACTTAAAGGGGATGGACTGTGGCCGAAATTGTCTTACTTTAACTTGTAAACAAAACCGGTTTTATTTAAAGGGGAACTTTATCCGGTGTTCCAATGCTTTAATTAATTATTTCTTGATTAACAGACTGTTTGAAACATTATTGGCACTCAAGATGACATTGTTTGGCAAATTTTGATTTAAAAATGAGCCGGAGGAATTCGAGACCAGTTTTGCGTGCAGTCACTGGAATTAACACTTTGTAGTATTCGACATACTTGTAGGTCAGTTTTCAACCTCCAGTAGAGATCTTTAGATTGGAAGTTTGTATTTGTGCAATCAGATGGGTGCAGTTGTGTGGAACCGTTCATTTTCCTGGCAACATTTACAAAGTCGGCAAAAATCGGGTTTTTGGGGCGATTTGGGTGATCTTTTTGGCATTCTTATATTCAAATATTTTCTCTAGACTGTGAAAGTTTCAAGTTGCTACTTGCTCTGCATTAGAAATTATGAGTTTCTGAAGCAGATGGTACAGTTGTGTGCAAACGTTCAATAGCAGGTCAATATTTTCCAAGTCAGTAAAAATCAGGATACCGGGCGATTTGAGTGAAACTTTCAGCACTTTCGCACTCAATTATCTTCGCCAGAGTGTCAAAATTGCAAGTCACTACCTGTTTCAGATTGGAAGTTATAAATTTTTCTAGCAGCCGGTGCAGAGTGGAAAATTTCATTTTCAACGTAACATTTACCAAGTCACTAAAAGTGTATATCGAACGATGACAATGAAAATTTCACCGTCCTCAAATTCACCTGTTGGCTTCAAAGTGTGAAAGTTGCAAGTTGGTACTTGCATTACAGCGGAAGATAGGACTTTTTAAAGTCGATGGTACGATTGATTTCAAACGGGTATTTTTAGGCTCACATTTACCAATGCGATAAAAATCCGCATATTCGGCGATTTGAACATAATTGTCAATACTTTTCGACTCAATTGTTTTCTACAGACTGTGAAAGTTTCAAGTTACTACTTGCTTTATGTTCGAAGTTACGAATTTTTCAAGCAGCGGGTGCAGTTGAGTGGCAACTTCTATTTTTAAGTTAATATTGACCAAGTCACTAAAAATCTGTAGATTGGGCGATTTAGATGAAAATTTCAGGGCTTCCAAATGCACGAATTGTCTTCAAAGTGTGAAAGTTGCAAGTTGGTACATGCAATAAATCAGAAGATACGACTTTTTAAAGTAAACGGTGCAATAGATTGCAAGCGGTTGTTTTTAGCTCAAAATTTATCCAGTGGGTAAAAATGAGGATACCAGGCGATTTGAATAAAAGTTTTAGCACTTTGGCACCCAATTATCGTCGGCAGAGTGTAAAAGTTGCAAGTCACTACCTGTTTTAGATTGGAAGTTACGAATTTTTCTAGCAGCCGGTGCAGTTGAGTGGAAAGTTTCATTTTCAACTTAACATTTGTCAAGTCACTAAAAGTCTGTATATCGAACGATGACAATGAAAATTTCACCGCCCTCAAACTCACCTGTTGGCTTCAAAGTGTGAAAGTTGCAAGTTGGTACTTGCACTACAGCGGAAGATAGGAATTCTTAAAGTAGAGGGTACGATTGATTTCAAACGGGTATCTTTAGGCTCACATTTACCAAGTCGAAAAAAATCCGCATATTCGGCGATTTGAACGAAATTGTCAATTCTCTTCGACTCAATTGTTTTTCTGCAGATTAAGAAAGTGTCAAGTTACTACTTGCTTTATGTTCGAAGTTACGAATTTGTCAAGCAGCGGGTGCAGTTGAGTGGAAACTTCCATTTTTAAGTTAATATTGACCAAGTCACTAAAAATCTGTAGATTGGGCGATTTAGATGAAAATTTCAGGGCTTCCAAATGCACGAATTGTCTTCAAAGTGTGAAAGTTGCAAGTTGGTACATGCAATAAATCAGAAGATACGACTTTTTAAAGTAAACGGTGCAATAGATTGCAAGCGGTTGTTTTTAGCTCAAAATTTATCCAGTGGGTAAAAATGAGGATACCAGGCGATTTGAATAAAAGTTTTAGCACTTTGGCACCCAATTATCGTCGGCAGAGTGTAAAAGTTGCAAGTCACTACCTGTTTTAGATTGGAAGTTACGAATTTTTCTAGCAGCCGGTGCAGTTGAGTGGAAAGTTTCATTTTCAACTTAACATTTGTCAAGTCACTAAAAGTCTGTATATCGAACGATGACAATGAAAATTTCACCGCCCTCAAACTCACCTGTTGGCTTCAAAGTGTGAAAGTTGCAAGTTGGTACTTGCACTACAGCGGAAGATAGGAATTCTTAAAGTAGAGGGTACGATTGATTTCAAACGGGTATCTTTAGGCTCACATTTACCAAGTCGAAAAAAAATCCGCATATTCGGCGATTTGAACGAAATTGTCAATTCTCTTCGACTCAATTGTTTCTGCAGATTAAGAAAGTGTCAAGTTACTACTTGCTTTATGTTCGAAGTTACGAATTTGTCAAGCAGCGGGTGCAGTTGAGTGGAAACTTCCATTTTTAAGTTAATATTGACCAAGTCACTAAAAATCTGTAGATTGGGCGATTTAGATGAAAATTTCAGGGCTTCCAAATGCACGAATTGTCTTCAAAGTGTGAAAGTTGCAAGTTGGTACATGCAATAAATCAGAAGATACGACTTTTTAAAGTAAACGGTGCAATAGATTGCAAGCGGTTGTTTTTAGCTCAAAATTTATCCAGTGGGTAAAAATGAGGATACCAGGCGATTTGAATAAAAGTTTTAGCACTTTGGCACCCAATTATCGTCGGCAGAGTGTAAAAGTTGCAAGTCACTACCTGTTTTAGATTGGAAGTTACGAATTTTTCTAGCAGCCGGTGCAGTTGAGTGGAAAGTTTCATTTTCAACTTAACATTTGTCAAGTCACTAAAAGTCTGTATATCGAACGATGACAATGAAAATTTCACCGCCCTCAAACTCACCTGTTGGCTTCAAAGTGTGAAAGTTGCAAGTTGGTACTTGCACTACAGCGGAAGATAGGAATTCTTAAAGTAGAGGGTACGATTGATTTCAAACGGGTATCTTTAGGCTCACATTTACCAAGTCGAAAAAAATCCGCATATTCGGCGATTTGAACGAAATTGTCAATTCTCTTCGACTCAATTGTTTTCTGCAGATTAAGAAAGTGTCAAGTTACTACTTGCTTTATGTTCGAAGTTACGAATTTGTCAAGCAGCGGGTGCAGTTGAGTGGAAACTTCCATTTTTAAGTTAATATTGACCAAGTCACTAAAAATCTGTAGATTGGGTGATTTAGATGAAAATTTCAGGGCTTCCAAATTCACAAATTGGCTTCAAAGTGTGAAAGTTGCAAGTTGGTAGATGCAATAAATCAGAAGATACGACTTTTTAAAGTAGGGGGTGCAATTGGTTGCAAACGGTTATTTTTAAGTCAACATTTACCAAGTGGGTAAAAATTAGGATACCAGGCGATTTGAATAAAATTTTCAGCACTTTGGCACCCACTTATCGTCGGCAGAGTGTAAAACTTGCAAGTCACTACCTGTTTTAGATTGGAAGTTATGAATTTTTCTAGCAGCCGGTGCAGTTGAGTGGAAAGTTTCATTTTCAACTTAACATTTACCAAGTCACTAAAAGTCTGTATATCGAACGATGACAATGAAAATTTCACCGCCCTCAAACTCACCTGTTGGCTTCAAAGTGTGAAAGTTGCAAGTTGGTACTTGCACTACAGCGGAAGATAGGAATTCTTAAAGTAGAGGGTACGATTGATTTCAAACGGGTATCTCTAGGCTCACATTTACCAAGTCGAAAAAAATCCGCATATTCGGCGATTTGAACGAAATTGTCAATTCTCTTCGACTCAATTGTTTTCTGCAGATTAAGAAAGTGTCAAGTTACTACTTGCTTTATGTTCGAAGTTACGAATTTGTCAAGCAGCGGGTGCAGTTGAGTGGAAACTTCCATTTTTAAGTTAATATTGACCAATTCACTAAAAATCTGTAGATTGCGCGATTTAGATGAAAATTTCAGGGCTTCCAAATTCACGAATTGGCGTCAAAGTGTGAAAGTTGCAAGTTGATACATGCAATAAATCAGAAGATACGACTTTTTAAAGTAGGGGGTGCAATTGATTGCAAACGGTTGTTTTTAGCTCAACATTTATCCAGTGGGTAAAAATGAGGATACCGGGCGATTTGAATAAAATTTTCAGCACTTTGGCACCCACTTATCGTCGGCAGAGTGTAAAAGTTGCAAGTCACTACTTGTTTCAGATTGGAAGTTATGAATTTTTTTAGCAGCCGGTGCAGTTGAGTGGAAAGTTTAATTTTCAACTTAACATTTACCAAGTCACTAAAAGTCTGTATATCGAACGATGACAATGAAAATTTCACCGCCCTCAAATTCACCTGTTGGCTTCAAAGTGTGAAAGTTGCAAGTTGGTACTTGCATTACATCGGAAGATAGGAATTTTTAAAGTCGAGGGTACGATTGATTTCAAACGGGTATCTTTAGGCTCACATTTACCAAGTCGAAAAAAATCCGCATATTCGGCGATTTGAACGAAGTTGTCAATTCTCTTCGACTCAATTATTTTCTGCAGATTAAGAAAGTGTCAAGTTACTACTTGCTTTATGTTCGAAGTTACGAATTTTTCAAGCAGCGGGTGCAGTTGAGTGGAAACTTCCATTTTTAAGTTAATATTGACCAAGTCACTAAAAATCTGTAGATTGGGCGATTTAGATGAAAATTTCAGGGCTTCCAAATGCACGAATTGACTTCAAAGTGTGAAAGTTGCAAGTTGGTACATGCAATTAATCAGAAGATACAACTTTTTAAAGTAGGGGGTGCAATTGGTTGCAAACGGTTATTTTTAAGTCAACATTTACCAAGTGGGTAAAAATTAGGATACCAGGCGATTTGAATAAAATTTTCAGCACTTTGGCACCCACTTATCGTCGGCAGAGTGTAAAAGTTGCAAGTCACTACTTGTTTCAGATTGGAAGTTATGAATTTTTTTAGCAGCCGGTGCAGTTGAGTGGAAAGTTTAATTTTCAACTTAACATTTACCAAGTCACTAAAAGTCTGTATATCGAACGATGACAATGAAAATTTCACCGCCCTCAAATTCACCTGTTGGCTTCAAAGTGTCAAAGTTGCAAGTTGGTACTTGCACTACAGCGGAAGATAGGAATTTTTAAAGTCGAGGGTACAATTGATTTCAAACGGGTATCTTTAGGCTCACATTTACCAAGTCGAAAAAAATCCGCATATTCGGCGATTTGAACGAAATTGTCAATTCTCTTCGACTCAATTGTTTTCTGCAGATTAAGAAAGTGTCAAGTTACTACTTGCTTTAAGTTCGAAGTTACGAATTTGTCAAGCAGCGGGTGGAGTTGAGTGGAAACTTCCATTTTTAAGTTAATATTGACCAAGTCACTAAAAATCTGTAGATTGGGCGATTTAGATGAAAATTTCAGGGCTTCCAAATGCACGAATTGACTTCAAAGTGTGAAAGTTGCAAGTTGGTACATGCAATTAATCAGAAGATACAACTTTTTAAAGTAGGGGGTGCAATTGGTTGCAAACGGTTATTTTTAGGTCAACATTTACCAAGTGGTTAAAAATTAGGATACCAGGCGATTTGAATAAAATTTTCAGCACTTTGGCACCCACTTATCGTCGGCAGAGTGTAAAACTTGCAAGTCACTACCTGTTTTAGATTGGAAGTTATGAATTTTTCTAGCAGCCGGTGCAGTTGAGTGGAAAGTTTCATTTTCAACTTAACATTTACCAAGTCACTAAAAATCTGTATATCGAGCTGCGGCTAAAAACTTTGTATGCAGCGTAGCTGCATAATTTTTTTGTATTTATATTTTTTTGATCAAAAAACTAAAAAATGTAAAATGCCTTTTTTTATATAATTGACATACAAAAATGATTCCTCCCTCATACATTTAATATTTGTATTTTCTGCCCGCCCACGGGGTAAAGGAGAATTTTCTCCCGCCGGTAAAATGCATATGGGCCAATGGGTCTGTCCTCAGCTAACTTCGAATCATGTGCCTCAACATCATTCCCTGTTCGCGGCTTATTCAACTATAATCAGGAACATTTCATTAGAACAGTTTCACTGCTCTGATCCTCCATATGGTCCGTCGGACACCAATTGGCATAAGCCATGTTCCGCTACACGTTGGAGTTGAAACTCAATCAACAACAAATCCATGGGCGTCAAATTAGGGGATGTCTCGGAAGCTGAGCTTTGATTTACCCCCCAAATATGTTCGATCAATGTTTACAGAATGTATAAACTGGCCATTCTCGGACGACCGGATCCGGATCCGAGCACATTGCGTAATCTACCGTGAAATTAAGAGTCACATTACAGCCCGACGTCCAGCAGGGATGTTCGACGTACTTTCGATCTTGTTTACAGTCGAAAATCATCCATTAGTCTGGTTTAAACAGTGGCCTTTATATAGGGTGATTCAAAAGCAACAGTTCAGTGGTTTAATCGTGGTAATAGTCACCCTGTAGACCAATTTGTGCCTGAATCGGCAAACTTTTTGGTTCGACTTGGGAAAATCACTCAATCAAATATGTAAAATGAGGAAAAACAATGATTTTCTCGGGAAAGTCAAACCCACCCACTGGAGATAATCCTGTTACCTCTCGCCTCCTTGCAAGTCGTTCAACACCCTTGTGTTGCTTCTGCCTCTTCTACCTTGCTAAGACAGTGGGAGTGAAATCAAGCAGACAGGATAATCTTACAGAATAAAGACGGGAAAACTGCAGCAGACATCAACGAGGAGAATTTGAACGAATTTTCCGGCAAATCTCTTTCAGGAAGATGCAAGGGTGTTTCTATGGAGACCCTGTAAGTCCCCATAAAAGCCGTTATCGTTGCCTTGCCATGATTTCTTTTGCATTAGTTTGCGTAATTTTGAATTTAGTGTTGGTTATCCGACCACGAGCTGAATCGGTTTTCAACCCTGTCCCCCATCCCCCAAGCTAATGGAGTTGAATTAAACCCAAAAACAATAAACTGCTGAGACCTTATTTGTGGGCATGCGGCTTTATTCAAGGCTTGAAAGATACAGCTTTTAATGATCGTCCATTAGTAAGCAGAATTGCTGTAATGTGAATATTAATATAGCTCTTATTAAGCTGGCCATTTCTCCGTTTTATGGATACTTTCAGGTAAATACTCTCGATTTAATTAAAGGATTGCAGCTGTAGGCCCACGTGCCAATTTGGTCCTTGTACAGGGTGATTCAAAAGTGGCGTCATTCCTCTGGGGGTGTTGTCTGGGGGTGTTTTGGGAGTACAGGAAAAATAGTAAAAAAAATTAATTCGTATCAAAAACCGAGATATTTGAAGAAAACTAGATCAGAATTATGGCAACGTTGCTTCGCAAGGTAATAAGCCTAATTAATATTACATAAATACCTGTTGCTTATTAATGATCCAGAACTCATGTAACCATAACTACACATTGAAGTCAAAATTATATTTGATTGGGGTTAGGACCACCCTGTAAAGAGTTTCCCCTTTCTGTCAATTGGTCTGTTCGGAAATTAATATTTTATACTAGTGATGACGTCATTTGCGAGTACTAATTTGCTAGTACCTTTTTGTATTTAACTAATGTTTCAATGCAATTCCAGATTTCGGAACATAAATGATGCGGAACAAAATAATTTTCACTAAATAAGAATATTTTTTAAATACGGCGCGGCTTAATAATTTGAAAATTCAATTTGATTTCAATAATTCCTCCAATAAAAAGTTATAGCTTAATGAAACCAACCTACGGTAAGTGAAGAACCTATAAAAATTGAGTCATTAACCTTTAAATACGAAAATCATTTCGGTGCTTGGTGGTAAAACGAAAATCTTAGATGTAAATCGGTGGTTCTGAGAAGTGAGTTGAGCAGCTTCTTGTATTCGTGTAACTAACTCCTGCTCATTTTGTACCGCTGTTCGATAGACAAGAGATTTAATGTGTCCCCAAAGGAAAAAATCCATAGGAGTCAGGTCAGGAGACCTTGGTGGCCAGTTTACTGGTCCATTTCGGCCTATCCAGTTGTCCGTGTGCTCCTGATTCAGCCAAGCTCTTACCGGAGCAGCGAAATGGGCTGGAGCCCCGTCCATTTGGAGCCACAGATTTTGAACGGAGGCTAGGGGCAGATTGTCAACAAGGTTTTCAAACTCCGAATGAAGAAAAAATAAACAATTTTCACCATTGAGCCGAGATGGCAAAATTACGGGTCCCAGTAGGTGAATACCCAGAATACCTGCCCAAACATTCACTCTAAAACGGTTTTGATGATGTTGCGAAATGGAAGCATGTGGGTTGTCGGTGGCATAAACATGAGAATTGCGGGAGTTGAAAAGTCCATCTCTACTGAAATTGGCTTCGGCGGTTCATAAAATATGTGATAGAAACTGAGAATTTTGTCGATTTTGCTCCAAAAGCCAATTACAAAAACGCTGCCTTAATGGAAAATCTGAGGGTAAAAGCGCGTGTGTCTCACATTAGTGGTAAAGATGAAGCCCTTCCTCGGCAATAATCCTCGGCGTACAGTTGATTGGGAAAGCGTCATTTGTTGCGCAATACTCCGTGTACTCCTGGAAGGATCTGCTGCAATGATATCCAATACATGTTCCTCTATGTCTGGAACCTGAGCACCTCTTGGTCGTCCAATATCTACTTCAATTCCAGGAGCCAATCGTCCAGTATCTCGAGTAAGTAAGTCACAATTTGACAAATCCTTGTTGTTCTTGACAAAAGATATCTACCTGTGACTACCTGATAATGACAAAAAACATCATTGCCGCTTTGACTTTTCATCAAAAAATTGTAGAAAAGTACTTTTTTAATATCGCAAATTTGCGTAATTTGACGTCAAGATGTTAATTTCTCTTTTCGAGTGCTTAAGTATTCCAATATTCTACCAATCAAACATGGAACAATTTCAGAATAATGCTTAATAACAAAGTTGAAATTCGATTTTCAACTGTTAAAATCTTCTATAAATTTGCGGAAAAAAAATTTTCAATATTTTTCCCGTACTCTCCAAGTGAGCCCCTATTACCCCTTCAAAGGAATGACGCCACTTTGGAATCACCCTGTAGAAGGAAATTCACAGACTAAGTGGCCTTTTTGCGAAACAACAACGAATAATTGAGTTGCTCAAGTTGAAGGGGGGACGACTTTATTGCGTAATAACCTTTTTCTCGCTGGGGGAACTTTTACAAAATGAGTTTTGCTTATTTAATAAGTCACGCATCGGATATCGATTGATACCATCTGGATGTTTCTTAGGAGCAGTGCGATTCGGAAATATCCAGTAAAATCATCGATTGCATGTTTATGTCCGCACTCAAAGCGAGTCCAAGAGCGTAACATTGGAAGTTTCACCACGTTCAGCAAGTTTAAACTTATAAGGAATTAAATGATGTAGGTAATATCTTCCACGGCTTTTCCTGCATTGTGGAAATAATGGAAAAATCTTATCACGCCTTTTTTCCTTTTGGTACGTCGGTCACGTTGCGTTGTTTAAACGTGGAACTTAGCGATAATCCTTCGGGCACCTCTTGAATGCTTAAGACACCCCGGGTCAATAAAGGAGCATCGCTAGAAGGAAATTTGATCCGAAACTCAGTTGCTCTGATAATTAGCCAATTTATTATTATTCGGCCAGAATGTTCAGGAAGGTGGAGTTTTCCTCCAGCATTTCATGTGCTTAAAGAGAGGGTCGTAAAATGGCCCCAAACTATCGTATGAACAAAATTCCCATCATTTCTCTGGTTTATCACCATTGGGTATCGAATTTTCAGTGCGCGATAAATCACGATTTATTGGAAGAAACGGTGGAAGCGAAACGGTGGTTATTGCAAAATCCTGCCGGAGGGTCGTTTGGAAACTTGTTTCTGAAAATGGTGTGTTCAAATACTCAAAAACCCTTTCGTGGGAAGCTGTACTTTATGATGCATAAAAATGCAAAACATTTTCAAAAACAGTCGGGGATCTTTAGAAAAATTGCTTTTCCTTTGGACACGACCCTGGTTTGGACGTAGAATCACTCTAAACTTCCCTATTGCTGAGTTTTTGGCCACAAATCAGTGTCGTGCCCGAAGGGCTCGGCACAACAAACGCATAAGAGATTGCAAAAGAGATAGACTTTGATGGCATAAGAGATGGTTTAATACTGGTTTGGACGCAAAAACACTTTAAACGTCTTTAATGGCGAGTTTTTGGACAAAAATCAATGTCGTGCCCGAAGAGCCCGGCGCAACAAACGTATTAGAGAGTGTTTAATGTCGAAGTTGTGCACGACACTGGTTTGGACTCAAAACACTCCAAACTTCTCTATTGATCAAAAATCATTGTCGTGCCCGAAGGGCTCGGTACAACAAACGCATTAGAGAGAGTTTAATACCGAAGTTGTGCCGAACCCACACTGGTTTGGGCTCAAAACACTCTAAACTTCTCTATTGATGAGTTTTTGGCCACAATTCAATGTCGTGCCCGAAGAGCTCGGCACAACAAACGTGTTAGAGAGTGTTTAATGTCGAAGTTGTGCACGACACTGCTTTGGACTCAAAACACTCCAAACTTCTCTATTGATCAAAAATCAATGTCGTGCCCGAAGGGCTCGGTACAAAAAACGCATTAGAGAGAGTTTAATACCGAAGTTGTGCCGAACCCACACTGGTTTACACTCAAAACATTCCAAACTTCTCTATTGATGAGTTTTTGGCCACAAATCAGCGTCGTGCCCGAAGGGCTCGGCACAACAAACGTATTAGAGAGTGTTTAATGTCGAAGTTGTGCACGACACTGGTTTGGACTCAAAACACTCCAAACTTCTCTATTGATCAAAAATCAATGTCGTGCCTGAAGGGCTCGGTACAACAAACGCATTAGAGAGAGTTTAATACCGAAGTTGTGCCGAACCCACACTGGTTTGGACTGAAAACACTCTAAACTTCTCTATTGATGAGTTTTTGGCCACAAATCAGCGTCGTGCCCGAAGGGCTCGGCACAACAAACGTATTAGAGAGTGTTTAATGTCGAAGTTGTGCACGACACTGGTTTGGACTCAAAACACTCCAAACTTCTCTATTGATCAAAAATCATTGTCGTGCCCGAAGGGCTCGGTACAACAAACGCATTAGAGAGAGTTTAATACCGAAGTTGTGCCGAACCCACACTGGTTTGGACTCAAAACACTCTAAACTTCTCTATTGATGAGTTTTTGGCCACAAATCAGTGTCGTGCCTGAAGAGCTCGGCGCAACAAACGTATTAGAGAGTGTTTAATGTCAAAGTTGTGCATGACACTGGTTTGGACTCAAAACACTCCAAACTTCTGTATTGATCAAAAATCAATGTCGTGCCCGAAGGGCTCGTTACAACAAACGCATTAGAGAGAGTTTAATACCGAAGTTGTGCCGAACCCACACTGGTTTGGACTCAAAACACTCTAAACTTCTCTATTGATGAGTTTTTGGCCACAAATCAGCGTCGTGCCCAAAGGGCTCGGCACAACAAACGTATTAGAGAGTGTTTAATGTCGAAGTTGTGCACAACACTGGTTTGGACTTAAAACACTCCAAACTTCTCTATTGATCAAAAATCAATGTCGTGCCCGAAGGGCTCGTTACAACAAACGCATTAGAGAGAGTTTAATACCGAAGTTGTGCGGAACCCACACTGGTTTGGACTCAAAACACTCTAAACTTCTCTATCGATGAGTTTTTGGCCACAAATCAGTGTCGTGCCCGACGGGCTCGGCACAACAAACGCATAAGAGATTGCAAAAGAGATAGACTTTGATGGCATAAGAGATGGTTTAATACTGGTTTGGACGCAAAAACACTTTAAACGTCTTTAATGGCGAGTTTTTGGCCACAAATCAGTGTCGTGCCCGAAGAGCTCGGCACAACAAACGTATTAGAGAGTGTTTAATGTCGAAGTTGTGCACGACACTGGTTTGGACTCAAAACACTCCAAACTTCTCTATTGATCAAAAATCAATGTCGTGCCCGAAGGGCTCGTTACAACAAACACATTAGAGAGAGTTTAATACCGAAGTTGTGCCGAACCCACACTGGTTTGGACTCAAAACACTCTAAACTTCTCTATCGATGAGTTTTTGGCCACAAATCAGTGTCGTGCCCGAAGAGCTCGGCACAACAAACGTATTAGAGAGTGTTTAATGTCGAAGTTGTGCACGACACTGGTTTGGACTCAAAACACTCCAAACTTCTCTATTGATCAAAAATCAATGTCGTGCCCGAAGGGCTCATTACAACAAACGCATTAGAGAGAGTTTAATACCGAAGTTGTGCCGAACCCACACTGGTTTGGACTCAAAACACTCTAAACTTCTCTATTGATGAGTTTTTGGCCACAATTCAATGTCGTGCCCGAAGAGCTCGGCACAACAAACGTGTTAGAGAGTGTTTAATGTCGAAGTTGTGCACGACACTGCTTTGGACTCAAAACACTCCAAACTTCTCTATTGATCAAAAATCAATGTCGTGCCGGAAGGGCTCGGTACAACAAACGCATTAGAGAGAGTTTAATACCGAAGTTGTGCCGAACCCACACTGGTTTGAACTCAAAACACTCTAAACTTCTCTATTGATGAGTTTTTGGCCACAAATCAGTATAGGGCCCGAAGAGCTCGGCGCGACAAACGTATTAGAGAGTGTTTAATGTTGAAGTTGTGCACGACACTGGTTTGGACTCAAAACACTCCAAACTTCTCTATTGATCAAAAATCAATGTCGTGCCCGAAGGGCTCGGTACAACAAACGCATTAGAGAGAGAGTTTAATACCGAAGTTGTGCCGAACCCACACTGGTTTGCACTCAAAACACTCTAAACTTCTCTATTGATGAGTTTTTGGCCACAAATCAGCGTCGTGCCCAAAGGGCTCGGCACAACGAACGTATTAGAGAGTGTTTAATGTCGAAGTTGTGCACAACACTGGTTTGGACTCAAAACACTCCAAACTTCTCTGTTGATCAAAAATCAATGTCGTGCCCGAAGGGCTCGGTACAACAAACGCATTAGAGAGAGTTTAATACCGAAGTTGTGCCGAACCCACACTGGTTTACACTCAAAACATTCCAAACTTCTCTATTGATGAGTTTTTGGCCACAGATCAGTGTCGTGCCCGAAGGTCTCGGCACAACGAACTCCTTAGAAAGTGTTTAATGTTGAAGTTTGTGTGGTTTGGACACAAAGACAGTCTAAACTTATCTATTGCTGATTTTTTGGCCGCAAATCAGTGTCGTATCCAAATGGATCGGCACCACAATCGCATTAGAAAATGTTCAATGTTGATGTTGTGCCGAACTCTTCCGGCGCGACACTGGTTTGGACGCGAAAACAGTCTAAACTTCTCTATTGCTGAGTTTTTGGGCGCAAATCACTGTCATATCCGAAGGGATCGGTACAACAAACGCATTAGAGAGTGTTGAATGTCGAAGTTGTGCCGAGCTCTTTGTGCACGACACTGGTTTGGATATAAAACACGTTAAACTTCTTTAATGGGGAGTTTTTGGTCAGAAATCAATGGAAATCAAAAAATCATAGAGAAGGTTTAATACCGAAGTTGTGCCGAACCCTTTGGGCACTAGTTTGGACGTAAAATCACTCTAAACTTCTTATTGATCAGGTTTTCGCCAAAAGTCAGTGTCGTGCCCGAAGGGCTCGGCACAACAAACCCATTAGAGGGTGTTCAATGTCGAAGCTCATCCCCATAAGGAGCATCTTTTGCAGGATCTCTAATATCCAGTTTCATGTTTCAGACGGAACTTTCACAGAATCTTCAGCAATTGTCGGAGCGAGCAAAATCAACAACCGAGTTCATACAACGACTGAAAGGGATGAGTGACAAAGTGAACGTAAGTACAATGAAATACGCAGACCGATTTCCAAGCAAATGAATTGAGCTCAGAGGTAACGAGTTTTATTTCTCTTCTTCTGTGCGTCTTCAGCTCACTTTCTCTGCTATTTATTTGATCCAGTTAATGTAGCCTGAACAATAACATTTTTATGGTTTCTCTGTAAAAGTAAACGAGTTTATCACTTTAAGCTCGAAAGGATGAGGGAAGACGAACAGAGATAACAAAAGGAAATGTTTGGAGTCGGGGGCTTTCTTTAGTCCGGAAACATTTTTTCTTGTCCCTTCTTGTAATAAGGTCGATAGGGACATACCCGATAAGGGAACGTTTTAACATGATTAAAATTTTATAGGCTTCTCGGACTTTGAGCGTTTCTAACTATTTTTTAGCAAGAAGTGATGAAATGTAAGGGTTTACTTTAGATGGCTGTTCTTTTGAGGTGTTTGCTTAAAGACTTCTGAGGGTTAATTTATAATGCGCCTTTATGTGGGTCTGCCACAAGTAAAAGAGCAAAGTTTAAACATAGAGAGCCAGCAAAATCGTATAAAATGGAAGAAAAGGGAGTTGTCTGATTCTGTGGTTTCTTCCTCTGAAGATTTGTTCAGTCTTCGCCCTGATGAGCCTTTAAGTCACCCCAGATTCTAACTGGTTTTAAGTTCTGATTATTGGGGCAGTCTTTTTCATATCCCGCTCTGCAACTGAGGCTTCATGGTTAGCACAATCCATTTGCAATCAACAGGGAAAGTATCCAGAAAGCACACCATAGAAGCCATTAGTCCAGGCCTTTATAGACAGGACACATAAACGAGCTGAACCTGACAAACAAAGCAGGGAATCGTGGACATCGTCCGCATTTTAAAGGCCGCATTATAGCAGGAAACAGCTACATTTTTCACAATTGTCATAAATCTAAATTGCTATGTCAATTCGGCCGGCCGCCCTTTTCATCGGGGAAAGTATATGAAAAGGAGGTTTCATCTATCACGTGAAATCCTCAAAGCTAAACACCATCGCAATTTTATTCGTATTCTGTTCTGAAATCTGATATTTTCACCCACATTTAAATATTGTATATCTGATATTTTAGGAAAACTGCGAAGAATTCGAACAAATGGTGTCCGCACAATGTGAGGCTCTAATCCTAGCGATCCAGGCGAGGCGTGACAAACTAATTGAGTGCATCAGACAAGACAAAGAAGTGAGAGTGAGGGCTCTAAAGGAACAAGTCACTACCTGCACTTCGCGACTGCAACAGACCACTGCTTTGCTGCAGTTTTGCATTGAAGCCCTCAAAGAGACCGACAGTTCTGCATTCTTACAGGTTGGTGTCCCCATCTTCTTGTTGGACATTGACTGAAAGCGTGTTTTGTCTGCCCAGGTGGGGACCATGCTGATATCCAGGGTAGCCAATACCGATCATTCCTGGCACAAGGAATGGACAGCGCCAAGAGTTTCGCCCCATTTCGACCTCACGCTGGATGACAAATCGGTAATGAAGGCCATTGAACAGCTCAACTTTATCCAGATGAAACGTGAGTGGGAATTTTCTGGTCTGTTTGTTGGTCTCATCACGTTTATTTTTTGTACTCATATCCGCTACTCGATTAATGCCTATCTACCTACCTTCTAGAAATTCCAGATGTTTTCGTCTGGAAACTTTTATAATTATTCGGTTTCCGGAGGAGTTAATTTCCAGTTTGCATTATTTCTGTGTGAGCCCATGGCTTTTGCAGGTTTTTAAATGCAAATTTGTCCCTAAAGTGAAACAAAGCTGATTTGCTCGTGCCGTAAATGATTTGCCTCGTCCGCGGATGCAAACAACATTTCCAATAATTTACTGCAACAAATAAAAGACCACAGAGCCGATTCCAGTTCAATCAACATAATCACATTCGATTAAAATTTAAAATGCGGCTCGATAATTGCGACAAATTAATGCCAGTTATTGCTAGGGTTAAATAGTGGTTTTTTTTTGTTTAAAAATTGTCATTTGGTCGGATTAACGCCACAGCAGAGAATACAAATGGAAATACAAAACGAAATTGCCAAATGAAAAAAGAAAGTTTTATCTTTTAATAAATGAGCAAAGCTGATGAGTTTTGTGAACACTAATCAAGCAAACTACCCTTTTTTCGGTACACAGTGACAGCGGATTTATTTGCTGCACTTTATATAATTAAAAGGGTTTTTCCTGCAACATGCAACATAGCATAAGCTGCTAAATAATGTCCACGTGGTGCTAATATATTGTAGAATGCAGTCAAATTGAACTGTGCAATGTTTCACCCCATTTTGTGTGATTTAGCATACATTGACGGGGAAGAAAGAGTCCCAGCAGGTAAATCAGCATGGAAATGCTAAGCCACGCATGGAAGTGACTACTTAATCGCATGCTTCATTTACATTGCGTATTTTTCTTTTGGCATGATTTTATGGGGGCTTTGATGAATGATTGTATTTTCATGTAATATTTTATTTTATTCAGCTCCAGCTGCCCCTGCAATCATCCCTGAAGAGTGCAGTGCGGAGAACAATTCGGTAACAATAGCGTGGCAGCCGCCACCCCACAGTCATGTCGAAGGGTACGTTTTGGAGCTAGACGACGGAAATGGTGGAGATTTTAGGGTAAGTCGACTTCTCGATCATTTCTTAATCCCCATTAATTAGCAAAATGGTTTCACGATGTAGTGGGCGAAGCAAGAACAGTTTCGAATTTAATCGCGGTCTATTTAAACATTTTTTGCATTCATTGGATTGTTTCCGACCCTAGAAGCTGCCCGATAACGAATATGAAGTTTTCGGGTACATAATAAGGAAGATATGGCCCGTTAAAGATTGCGACCTAAAAAAAGCTAAAAACCGCTCGAAAAAGTCAAAAAATGTTGATTATTTCGGATCTGAAGAGTCCGTCATGGGATTTAAACTGCTCGTTGCATTCCTCGCCTCGTTCCGGTGAAAATGATGCCGAGTTCGAGGTATTTTGGGAGACTTGAATTTTTTGGAAAAATATTCCTCTTAGTTTCCCCTTATGAAATTTTCGACCAAAAATCGAATTTTCACAACCGTGTTTTTTGCGTTCAATGGATTGTTTCCGACCTAAGAAGCTGCCCGATAACGAATATGAAGTTTTCGGGTTCATAACAAGGAAGATATGGCCCGTTAAAGATTGCGACCTAAAAAAAGCTAAAAACCGCTCGAACAAGTCAAAAAATGTTGATTATTTCGGATCTGAAGAGTCCGTCATGGGATTTAGACTGCTCGTTGCATTCCTCGCCTCGTTCCGGTTAAAATGATGCCGAGTTCGAGGTATTTTGGGAGCCTTGAATTTTTTGGAAAAATATTCCTCTTAGTTTCCCCTTATGAAATTTTCGACCAAAAATCGAATTTTCACAACCGTGTTTTTTGCGTTCAATGGATTGTTTCCGACCTAAGAAGCTGCCCGATAACGAATATGAAGTTTTCGGGTTCATAATAAGGAAGATATGGCCCGTTAAAGATTGCGACCTAAAAAAAGCTAAAAACCGCTCGAAAAAGTCAAAAAATGTTGATTATTTCGGATCTGAAGAGTCCGTCATGGGATTTAAACTGCTCGTTGCATTCCTCGCCTCGTTCCGGTGAAAATGATGCCAAGTTCGAGGTATTTTGGGAGACTTGAATTTTTTGGAAAAATATTCCTCTTAGTTTCCCCTTATGAAATTTTCGACCAAAAATCGAATTTTCACAACCGTGTTTTTTGCGTTCAAGGGATTGTTTCCGACCTAAGAAGCTGCCCGATAACGAATATGAAGTTTTCGGGTTCATAATAAGGAAGATATGGCCCGTTAAAGAGTGCGACCTAAAAAAAGCTAAAAACCGCTCGAAAAAGTCAAAAAATGTTGATTATTTCGGATCTGAAGAGTCCGTCATAGGATTTAAACTGCTCGTTGCATTCCTCGCCTCGTTCCGGTGAAAATGATGCCGAGTTCGAGGTATTTTGAGAGACTTGAATTTTTTGGAAAAATATTCCTCTTAGTTTCCCCTTATGAAATATTCGACCAAAATCGAATTTTCGCAACCGTGTTTTTTGCGTTCAATGGATTGTTTCCGACCTAAGAAGCTGCCCGATAACGAATATGAAGTTTTCGGGTTCATAATAAGGAAGATATGGCCCGTTAAAGATTGCGACCTAAAAAAAGTTAAAAACCGCTCGAAAAAGTCAAAAAATGTTGATTATTTCGGATCTGAAGAGTCCGTCATGGGATTTAAACTGCTCGTTGCATTCCTCGCCTCGTTCCGGTGAAAATGATGCCGAGTTCGAGGTATTTTGAGAGACTTGAATTTTTTGGAAAAATATTCCTCTTAGTTTCCCCTTATGAAATTTTCGACCAAAAATCGAATTTTCGCAACCGTGTTTTTTGCGTTCAATGGATTGTTTCCGACCTAAGAAGCTGCCCGATAACGAATATGAAGTTTTCGGGTTCATAATAAGGAAGATATGGCCCGTTAAAGATTGCGACCTAAAAAAAGCTAAAAACCGCTCGAAAAAGTCAAAAAATGTTGATTATTTCGGATCTGAAGAGTCCGTCATGGGATTTAAACTGCTCGTTGCATTCCTCGCCTCGTTCCGGTGAAAATGATGCCGAGTTCGAGGTATTTTGGGAGACTTGAATTTTTTGGAAAAATATTCCCCTTAGTTTCCCCTTATGAAATTTTCGACCAAAAATCGAATTTTCACAACCGTGTTTTTTGCGTTCAATGGATTGTTTCCGACCCAAGAAGCTGCCCAATAACGAATTCGAAGTTTTCGGTTTCATAATAGGGAAGATTTCGCCCGCTAAAGATTGCGACCGCTCTAAAACCGCTCAAAATAGACAAAAAATCGACCAAAAATGTTGATTATTTCGGATCTAAAAAGTCCCTCATGTGTTTTAATCAGCTCGTTGCAAACTTGCCCCGTTCCGGTGAAAATAACCTAGAGTTCGAGGTATTTTGGGAGACTTAAAGCTTAATTTTTAGCTTAAAAATCAAAGGTAATTAAATTAAGCTTTAATTTAATCCAAAAGAAATTCCTGGGTTCCAGTCAATTTTATTGTTTATTATTTAAAATGTCACAAATACGTTTCGGTGTCTTTCTCCACCATCATCAGTTTGTATGTATGGCTGTTTCTACCTTCACCTTTGGCAAGCCATGTGAAGGTAGAAACAGCCATACATACAAACTGATGATGGTGGAGAAAAACACCGAAACGTATTTGTGACATTTTAAATAATAAACAATAAAATTGACTGGAACCCAGGAATTTCTTTTGGATTAAATTGAAATACAGTCAGGAAAATATACATAGTAATTAAACTTTAAGCTTAAAATTAAGCAAAGAAAGGAGCGATTTCGGTGTGGCAAATGAGTGGTTTCGTAATGCTTTCTTATGGAAAGTGGTTTTTGTGAAAAAACCATAACTTTTTTATTTGTGCGTTGGCCATAAAATGTTTTTATGTGTTTTGAGAGTCTCACAAATTGGATAGATTGCATTGACTGGATGGGGGAATATTCGAGCAGCACCTAATCTAGATACACGTTCGAACGGACATAAAAACACAGTTTGGGGTGAAGAAAAAGAAAAAAAAGATAGAAAAAATGCCAAAAATTATTCAATCTTGGGTTTGTTAATAAATTACTGTGTACATTTTCCTGACTGTGTTTCAATTTAATCCAAAAGAAATTCCTGGGTTCCAGTCAATTTTATTGTTTATTATTTAAAATGTTACAAATACGTTTCGGTGTCTTTCTCCACCATCATCAGTTTGTGTGTATGGCTGTTTCCACCTTCACACAAAAATGTGAAGGTGCTCAACAAAATGAATGTTACAGTCAAATTTGCCCTAACTTTCGAACTGGATACATTCTGATTGCTTAGAGCGATTTGGTTTCTGTTTGAAGCGTTTTTTAGCCCCATGTGTTTTTCGTTCGTCAATATTTTGGTAAAAATTAAGCACCTCAGATCAATTTTCTACAGGGTGGCAAACAAAAAATTGCAACATTTCAAAAACAGCTTTTTTGGAGTTTAAATACCTAAAAAGAACTAACCTTGCAGCGATAACTGTTCTACTCTTGAACCGATTTTTACCATCTTGAGCTCCTGTTGAAGCTAAAACTCTATAGACAGTTTAAGGCGATATACAGGGTTGCATAAAAAATTACCCAAATCAGAATTGCCCCTGGAATCGGTGATTCTGGAAGCTTTTCCACTAGGTGAAGTTTACTTTCAAATAGTGCGTTCATTCATGCAAACCAATTTTTTGTCTGCAAGGTTTTAGCTTCAACATGAGCCTTATGTTTTGCTCGTCGGTTCAAAATAAAAAATGTCCCTGCCATTCCAAAAAAAAACGGGTTTTTGGCCAACTGAGAGCATGTGGAACTTTCACCAATTTTGCATTGTTTTATTTGCCACCCTGTAAAAAATGTATCTGAAGCACTAATTTTGGGCAAAAACACGCACTAACCCAAAAGAAATTGCACTAAACAACGCTTCAAACAGAAATCGAATCGCGCTCAGCAATCAGAATTAATCCAGTTCCAAAGTGGGTCGAAATTTGTTCGTGTAGCGTCTGTTTTGTTGAGCAGTTTAGTCCCTTTTTGATCTCTTTTCTTAACACTGTTTGATTGTTTACTCATTTTGAGCTTACACCCAAGTGATTCCTTACATTTTATGGCTCACATCCAGGTGTGAATATCTCAATTGCATCAGGTTTATAAAGGGTAGGTACCTTTCGTGTACTTGTCCAATTTAATCGTTTGTGTCGCGTTCGAATTGCCTCGTGAAGACAAAATGTTCACTCGAAAACGGTGGCCAAATTGCCATTCCAGAAGCGTCTCCCGATTTCCACTCATTCGAGTAATTAAATGAAATTACGAACCAGAAATTCACTGCGTTTGCCAAAACTGTCTTGGCCGTTAGTTCCGTTTATAACTTTTTGCCTTCATCGGCTTTAGAAAAGTGGTTTGTGTGACTAAATTAGCAGTTTAGGGCTGAGTTTTTTAGGACCTTCCAGGATTTCGTTAGATAATTGGATTATTAGCCATACATTGGACTAGGCTGATTGGATTGGTCCCGTCTTAAGTTTAGCTTCGTTGCGGTAAAGTAAACGAGGCCCAATTTCATCAGCGATCCTGATGAGAACCCTTTGTGTGTGCCCGATTAGGGTTAATTAATAACCAATTTTACGCCCGGCTGTTAACAGCTTCTAACGCAAAGTTGGGAATTTACATTAACGGCAATTTTCTTCCGCTAATGGGATGTTGAAAAATTGAAATTGTTGCCGGGGAAAATTGTAAATCCCACCGGTTTACATGGCAAAACAATCACTCCCTCGGCTCTATTTCATTTCACTAGTGGATAAATTGAAAGTCGATACACTGCATTATTACGGTTTTTCCAACTCTGCACATGGAGTATTTCGGTGCAATTGGAGTTTGGAGATGCAATTGATTTATGCGCGCTTTATGAGCCCGAGTTGATGCATCATGTTGATTTAATGGATGCGTACGTTTGGGTAATGGCCGAATATTATGTACACTGGCAGAGTGTTTGTTTATTATCCGGTATTGGGATCGACCCCCTGATGGGGTCTAGCTACTTGATATTATCGCCGCTATTTTCATTTTCGAAGTAAACCCGAAAAAAACGTAATAAAAGTTTCTGGTTTCATGCTTTTGGGATGCACAGCCGGTGAAAATCAGCACGAAGCACGTTTCGAAAGCACAAGTGTTTTGCCTTCCTCAGAGGGACTTGGCTAGAAAATTGACTCGGAACTGAAGTGGTTCGTGGTTTTAAGGCATGGTGGAGCAGAATTTTCGCCCCTCGTACTTGCGAAACGTCTTCCACGACCACCTTAAACCCCGAAAAATTCACTAGTTGGATTCCAATTGCAAATTTGGTTTATAAAAAACATACATTTTCACGCCAACCTTTACAAGACGCGCAAAAATCTGCATTTAATGTGATTTGGATGAATTGTTCAGCTTCTGCAGGTTCAAGTGTTCTAGATTGGCGGTGAAAATATCAAGTTGCTACTCATTGCAGATCGGAACTTGTGAATTTTTATTAGAGAGGCTGCATTTGCAATAAAACTGACAATTTTAGGCCAGCGTTTGCAAAGAGCGCAAAAATCAGCAGCTGATGCGATTTAAAAGAAATTTAGAGAGTTTTCAGAGTCTAATGGATTTGGTAAACCGGGAAAATGTCAGGTTCCTCCGCGTTCCAGGTCGAAAGTTGTAAATTTTTATTGGAGAGGTTGCAGTTGCGATAAAACATACATTTTCACGCCAACCTTTACAAGACGCGCAAAAATCAACATTTAATGTGATTTAGAATAATTTTTCAGCTTCTGAAGGTTCAAGTGTTCTAGATTGGCGGTGAAAATATCAAGTTGCTACTCATTGCAGATCGGAACTTGTGAATTTTTATTAGAGAGGCTGCATTTGCAATAAAACTGACAATTTTAGGCCAGCGCTTGCAAAGAGCGCAAAAATTAGCAGCTGATACGATTTAAAAGAAATTTAGAGAGTTTCGAGACGCAGCTGTTTTCGATCGACTCTGAGAATTTCAAGTTGCTGCTCTTTCTAGATCGAAACTTATGAATTTTTACTGGAGAGGCTACATTGGCAATAAACATACATTTTTAGGCCAACGTTTACAAAGAGCGCAAAAATCAGCCTCTTATGCGATTTTAAAGAAATTTTCAGAGTTTTCAGAGTCTAATGGATTTGATGGACTGGGAAAATCTCAGGTTCTTCCGAGTTCCAGGTCGAAAGTTGTAAATTTTTATTGGACAGGTTGCAGTTGCGATAAAACATACATTTTCACGACAACCTTTACAAGACGCGCAAAAATCTGCATTTAATGTGATTTGGATGAATTGTTCAGCTTCTGCAGGTTCAAGTGTTCTAGATTGGCGGTGAAAATATCAAGTTGCTACTCATTGCAGATCGGAACTTGTGAATTTTTATTAGAGAGGCTGCATTTGCAATAAAACTGACAATTTTAGGCCAGCGCTTGCAAAGAGCGCAAAAATTAGCAGCTGATACGATTTAAAAGAAATTTAGAGAGTTTCGAGACGCAGCTGTTTTCGATCGACTCTGAGAATTTCAAGTTGCTGCTCTTTCTAGATCGAAACTTATGAATTTTTATTGGAGAGACTACATTTGTAATAAAACATACATTTTTGGCCAACGTTTACAAACAGCGCACAAATCAGCCTCTGCTGCGATTTAAAAGAAATTTTCCGAGTTTTCAGAGTCTAATGGATTTGGTAAACCGGGAAAATGCCAGGTTCCTCCGCGTTCCAGGTCGAAAGTTGTAAATTTTTATTGGACAGGTTGCAGTTGCGATAAAACATACATTTTCACGCCAACCTTTACAAGACGCGCAAAAATCAGCATTTAATGTGATTTAGATGAATTTTTCAGCTTTTGCAGATTCAAGTGTTCTAGATTGGCGGTGAAAATATCAAGTTGCTACTCATTGCACATCGGAACTTGTGAATTTTTATTAGAGAGGCTGCATTTGCAATAAAACTGACAATTTTAGGCCAGCGTTTACAAAGAGCACAAAAATCAGAATCTGATGCGATTTGAACGAAATTTTGAGATTTTTCAAACTCAAGTGTTTTCGATCGACTCTGAGAATTTCAAGTTGCTGCTCTTTCTAGATCGAAACTTATGAATTTTTACTGGAGATGGTACATTTGCAATAAAACATAAATTTTTAGGCCAACGTTTACAAAGAGCGCAAAAATCAGCCTCTGTTGCGATTTAAAAGAAATTTTCAGAATTTTTAGAGTCTAATGGATTTGATAGACTGGGACAATCTCAGGTTCCTCCGCGTTCCAGGTCGAAAGTTGTAAATTTTTATTGGACAGGTTGCAGTTGCGATAAAACATACATTTTCACGACAACCTTTACAAGACGCGCAAAAATCAGCATTTCAAGTGATTTAGATGAATTTTTCAGCTTCTGCAGATTCAAGTGTTCTAGATTGACGGTGAAAATATCAAGTTGATACTCATTGCCGATCGGAACTTGTGAATTTTTATTAGAGAGGCTGCTTTTGCAATAAAACTGACAATTTTAGGTCAGCGTTTACAAAGAGCGCAAAAATCAGCAGCTGATACGATTTAAAAGAAATTTAGAGGGTTTCCAGATTCAGGTGTTCTCGATCGACTCTGAGAATTTGAAGTTGCTGCTCTTTCTAGATCGAAACTTATGAATTTTTACTGGAGATGGTACATTTGCAATAAAACATAAATTTTTAGGCCAACGTTTACAAAGAGCGCAAAAATCAGCCTCTGTTGCGATTTAAAAGAAATTTTCAGAATTTTTAGAGTCTAATGGATTTGATAGACTGGGACAATCTCAGGTTCCTCCGCGTTCCAGGTCGAAAGTTGTAAATTTTTATTGGACAGGTTGCAGTTGCGATAAAACATACATTTTCACGACAACCTTTACAAGACGCGCAAAAATCAGCATTTCAAGTGATTTAGATGAATTTTTCAGCTTCTGCAGATTCAAGTGTTCTAGATTGACGGTGAAAATATCAAGTTGATACTCATTGCCGATCGGAACTTGTGAATTTTTATTAGAGAGGCTGCTTTTGCAATAAAACTGACAATTTTAGGTCAGCGTTTACAAAGAGCGCAAAAATCAGCAGCTGATGCGATTTGAACGAAATTTTGAGATTTTTCAAACTCAAGTGTTTTCGATCGACTCTGAGAATTTCAAGTTGCTGCTCTTTCTAGATCGAAACTTATGAATTTTTACTGGAGATGGTACATTTGCAATAAAACATAAATTTTTAGGCCAACGTTTACAAAGAGCGCAAAAATCAGCCTCTGTTGCGATTTAAAAGAAATTTTCAGAATTTTTAGAGTCTAATGGATTTGATAGACTGGGACAATCTCAGGTTCCTCCGCGTTCCAGGTCGAAAGTTGTAAATTTTTATTGGACAGGTTGCAGTTGCGATAAAACATACATTTTCACGACAACCTTTACAAGACGCGCAAAAATCAGCATTTCAAGTGATTTAGATGAATTTTTCAGCTTCTGCAGATTCAAGTGTTCTAGATTGACGGTGAAAATATCAAGTTGATACTCATTGCCGATCGGAACTTGTGAATTTTTATTAGAGAGGCTGCTTTTGCAATAAAACTGACAATTTTAGGTCAGCGTTTACAAAGAGCGCAAAAATCAGCAGCTGATACGATTTAAAAGAAATTTAGAGGGTTTCCAGATTCAGGTGTTCTCGATCGACTCTGAGAATTTGAAGTTGCTGCTCTTTCTAGATCGAAACTTATGAATTTTTACTGGAGAGGCTACATTAGCAATAAACATACATTTTTAGGCCAACGTTTACAAAGAGCGCACAAATCAGCCTCTGATGCGATTTTAAAGAAATTTTCAGAGTTTTCAGAGTCTAATGGATTTGATAGACTGGGAAAATGTCAGGTTCCTCCGCGTTCCAGGTCGAAAGTTGTAAATTTTTATTGGACAGGTTGCAGTTGCGATAAAACATACATTTTCACGCCAACCTTTGCAAGACGCGCAAAAATCAGCATTTAAAGTGATCTAGATGAATTTTTCAGCTTCTGCAGGTTCAAGTGTTCTAGATTGGCGGTGAAAATATCAAGTTGCTACTCATTGCCGATCGGAACTTGTGAATTTTTATTAGAGAGGCTGCATTTGCAATAAAACTGACAATTTTAGGCCAGCGTTTACAAAGAGCGCAAAAATCAGCAGCTGATACGATTTAAAAGAAATTTAGAGAATTTCGAGACTAAGGTGTTTTCGATCGACTCTGAGAATTTCAAGTTGCTGCTCGTTCTAGATCGAAACTTATGAATTTTTACTGGAGAGGCTACATTAGCAATAAACATACATTTTTAGGCCAACGTTTACAAAGAGCGCAAAAATCAGGCTCTGTTGCGATTTAAAAGAAATTTTCAGAATTTTTAGAGTCTAATGGATTTGATAGACTGGGAAAATGTCAGGTTCCTCCGCGTTCCAGGTCGAAAGTTGTAAATTTTTATTGGACAGGCTGCAGTTGCGACAAAACATACATTTTTACGCCAACCTTTACAAGACGCGCAAAAATCAGCATTTAATGCGATTTAGATGAATTGTTCAGCTTCTGCAGATTCAAGTGTTCTAGATTGACAGTGAAAATATCAAGTTGCTACACATTGCAGGTCGGAACTTGTGAATTTTTATTAGACAGGCTGCATTTGCAATAAAACTGACAATTTTAGGCCAGCGTTTACAAAGAGCGCAAAAATCAGCAGCTGATACGATTTAAAAGAAATTTAGAGAGTTTCGAGACTAAGGTGTTTTCGATCGACTCTGAGAATTTCAAGTTGCAGCTCGTTCTAGATCGAAACTTATGAATTTTTACTGGTGAGGCTACATTTGCAATAAAACATACATTTTTAGGCCAACGTTTACAAAGAGCGCAAAAATCAGCCTCTGTTGCGATTTAAAAGAAATTTTCAGAATTTTTAGAGTCTAATGGATTTGATAGACTGGGAAAATCTCAGGTTCCTCCGCGTTCCAGGTCGAAAGTTGAAAATTTTTATTGGACAGGTTGCAGTTGCGATAAAACATACATTTTCACGACAACCTTTACAAGACTCGCAAAAATCAGCATTTAATGTGATCTAGATGAATTTTTCAGCTTCTGCAGATTCAAGTGTTCTAGATTGACGGCGAAAATATCAAGTTGCTACTCATTGCCGATCGGAACTTGTGAATTTTTATTAGAGAGGCTGCACATTTTTAGGACAGCGCTAACAAAGAGCGCAAAAATCAGCTTCTGATGCGATTAAAACTAATTTCAGAGCGGTTTATTTCCAAGAAATATAATCAATCATTTTTGAATTTCCCTCAACAATGTCATAATGATCAAAGGGGGCGATAAGCGGATCGCACACACCCGGAATTTACGGCTCTGATAAAAGAAAATCACGTGCTTAAGAGCTATTTATGCACGTTTCCATGTTCTTGTCGCCCGATTGTATCTGCAAGTCCAACTTCCCTGCCCAGACAGCGTTTTAGATTGCAGGCAAATGAAACGTCTCAATGTGCCAGCTTTTCGCAATTAATTACCGTTAAGTCTAATTTATAGAAAAAGTGCGGATCAATACCAGGTGACCCCTGCAATTGTTCGCAGTTGAAGCGATATTTGCGTTCAAAGCTGTGTTAGAGCGATGTGGACAAGAAAATCAACCTAACAGGAACCATTTTTGCAAATAAACATCAAAATTTTAATTTTGTATGGGATGATTTTCTAGGAAAAAAGGGTTTCTTGGGCTGAGTCGAAACAAAAGTTGCTGGTTGTTCTGTACTTGAAGTCAACGCACTTTGGGACGTTTTTAGGTGTTATAGAACAAATTATCCATCAGAAAGAACATGCTTCGCGACTCACCATCAGTTAATGGTTTAAAAGATATGCATTTGGTTCTTTTCCATATTGAAACGTTCTATCATCACGCTTTCATTACGCAAATGCTTATATTTAAAAAAAAGTTACTTGCTGAATTACACATGAAAAGAAAGTTTGTCGCGTTAGTCTCTTTTTATGTTATTTATTCCGATTTTCATGATTTTTGTTATTGCTGTTTTTTAACAATTTAAGTCGCAATCATTTTATGATTGAACTTCTTTTCAGGCTGATGGCGTTTTAGGTACAAATATATAAATCAGGGGCCAACATTCGTATATATAAATCAACTAAATATAATAAAATCAACCATTTTTTCGACATTTTTCTCAATTTTTATTCGTCCTGGTTATCAATTTTACTAAAATACTTTATAATTCTTTAAAAATATCAATAATTATTCGAGAAATATCATCCATCCATCTCCTTCTTGCTTTATTGCAATTCCAATTTAATAATACAATTAAATTTCTGTGAAGGATTTAGCTATGCGGCATAGAGCGAGGGGAATGGGGCTCCGTCATAAAGTGGCATCAAAGTGTCGCCAGAGAGCAAGATTAATGGTCCATATCGACATGTTTGGTCCTTCTGAGTCATATATAAACTGATCGAAGAGGGATAATGCAACTGGAGGGTCGATTTGCTGCCATTGTGCAGAAAGTAATTGGAGAGTTGCAAGAGGCAATTTAATTAAATTGACACCTAGTTTACTTTGACGATCTCCTGCCATTCTTCAGTAGCTTCTAGATGGGCTTATTAACACCATTTAGGCCGGTAGTTTCTCTTTCTCAAAGAATCTCAAAGCGATTCCTTTGTTTCCAGGAAGTGTACTGTGGAATCGAGACCATCTGCACAGTAGACGGGCTGCATTTCCACTGCATGTACAACGCCAGAGTGAAAGCTTTCAACAGTTCAGGCGAAGGAGACTACAGCGAGCTGATAGGCCTTCAAACAGCCGAAGGTAAAGGGCTTCAGTCAGAACCAGCTGTAGCTCAATTGCCTCCTTTTGCAGTGGCTTGGTTCACCTTCGACCCGATTCTATCAGGGCCAGGTCTGCAATATTCGGAGGACAACACATTGGTAACGGGTGAAGGGTGGGAACACCGGGTGGCCTTAGGCAGCGTGGGTTTTAGCAGGGGTGTCCATTATTGGGAATTTACAATAGACAAGTACGACGCTGATACAGACCCAGCATTTGGAATAGCCAGAATAGATGTAACACGGGATAAAATGCTAGGTAAATTTGCTGCTGAGGTTTTGAGGGGGAGTTAACAGAACAGTTTCATCTAGGAAAGGATGATAAAGGATGGGCAATGTACATTGACAGGCAGCGATCCTGGTTCCAACATGCAGGCGCCCATGAACAGAGGGTGGAAGGAGGCATCCACGTGGGGGCGACGATTGGCGTTCTTCTGGACCTCAACCATCATCGGCTGCAGTTTTACGTCAACGAGGAACCTCAAGGCGAGATAGCATTTCGGGATTTGTATGGGGTATTTTATCCAGCCGTCAGCATCAACCGAGGAGTCAGCGTTACGGTGCATACAGCCCTGGATCCGCCTTCGGATTCAGATGAAACGTAAATCCAGACTTGCTCGTTACCACCAATTATCTACCGGGTTTGCAGCTGATCTGGGGGCCATAGGATAATAAAAGAAGCGTGATTGTGTAGCTGTTTAATAGAAAATCCTTGTCAGGTGGTTTTTGCACTCGGGGGGGAGATTGTAAACATGGGGGTAGTTTATTTGGGTTTTTTCCGTCTTGTATCCCGAATAGACTGAGTGAAAGCAAGCACTTACTTCTATTTCTTCTATTTCTATGGATGATTTCTATCTAATTATGATAAAATAATATCTTCAATTGGTGCAAATATTTAATTAGACGACATTTTTTTCAACAAATAGTAATCTTCATAGACCGAAGATTTACACCGACAAAATTCGGTCGTTTTAGCATGGCATAATTCAAATTAGAGGCACTGTGCACGCGATAAATTCATCTGGCTCTTCATTTTACATTCCTCTGGCCAGAGTTCGCAAGGACACCCGATATAAACTGAAGACTTTCAATTAATAATCTTGGATCTCAACAGTCTTAAGTAGGTACCGGCTCGAAACTTCCTATATTGTTGGGTGCAGGAACAAAAATATACTGGAGGTGTGCACTACTGTTGACGTTCTTGTACTTATCGGGAAATTAATGCGGTAGAAAGTGATTGCTTCAAGCAATGTATACCTTGGGCGTTTCATTAGAACAGCCCGTATTCTTGATGTACGTACTACCAAAAGTCTGTATCTTTGTCTTCAGAATGCCTTCACCGGTAACTCCGTAACTCATAAACTCTTCACGATAATGTACCATAACAGTATAGTCATCAAACCTGCATTATTTCGTTGATGTTTGTCATATTTTTACATATCACTATAGATAGTATATTGCTATATAAGTTTTTAGTGACTGAATTGGTTTTTCGCAACTATAACGAGCTAAAGACAAAACCTTATCGAAGACTGACTAATTTTCTATTGGCCTCGATGTTAAACGTCGAAAATTCAACAATAAAACATCCCCTTTTAATTCAACTTAGTGATTGCATACGAAATTGTATCTAGTCTAAAAAGATATTTATTTGAGAATGTAACAGAGCTTGTTTCCAGCGTTATTCCTCCTTACCTGTATACTGATTATTACAACTGTTCGTTGTTATTATTATTGATATAATAGGCCTTTGTTACATCTAGTTGTACTTGATATGATATAGGAATAACTTATGGAAATTTTATTAAATATGTAATAACAATAATTGTATTTCACGCTCTTTGTAAATAAACCTTTATTTATAACATAGTTAGCTATGTTTATTTAAGACTTAATTTTGATGCTTTTTGATACAGAAGCTTTAATTCCAGATATTTCCCCGGCATATCTGGTCAATTCCCGTCTTGGTTTTCTCACCTGAAAACAAGCCCATTAATCCAGCTAAAACCAAAATACACCAAACACTTACAGCGCCCTGTCTGCGGATAAGTGCTTTTCTGAACTTCATCTTGTGCTTCACTCTTGGATTCCTTAGCTCCTTCTTCCTATATGGTGTTAGCCCTTTGTTCTTAGCAATTTGGTATGTAATAGCACGTTTAGTCGATCCTAAAATAACACCAGATATAACAGAGATACGCTATGCGCAATGCAATCGTTTTTTTGCATAATAAAAAAGAAAAATGCAGAATGAGTGGTAAAAAATCATTATTAACCGTGTACCTTCATTATTCTCAGCTGGTTCTGTGCCCTCCTCAGCCATTTCCCCACCTGACTCTGAATCCTCGGACTGAAAGCTGACCTTTTTCCCGTTCGTTTCCTCATTGTCAAACTTAGGCTTTTTACTAGGTTGGTGATCGTCATCAGCCACTCTCTTCCCAGCTGTTTGTAACTTCGACAGTAGTTTCAAGGTCCTCGTTATCTTGGATTTAACTTTATCTGCCTCGGCTCTCATTCCCTGGAATAAACACTTCGTACCATAACTATAAAAAATGATTTCCAATAACATACATCTTCAAAAGCTTCTTGCTCCATTAGCAAAGCAATTTGTGGTTTAATAATTTCTTCAAATACGGGCTCGATCTTGCTCAACAGCTGCCTATATTGAAATAAGCGCTGAGTAATTGGATGGTTTTTTAATTTGTTGCTACACTTTAGCAACAAATACATGTATATGTTGGTGGCATAACTGAAATATACCACAATTAACAATGTTAAAGCAATAAACTTATAGGTGAAGAGCTTACTTCAAGACGGTTCGGTAGTAAGTTTGAACAAATTCTGCAGCTTTGCACTGCGGAATGGCATTCTTTTGGACCCTCTGCACGATTGGCTGCAAATACTCCTTGGCAATGTTCATTTTTTCTGAAAATTTTACACCTCTGAAGATCCAACAGAACTTCAAGTCAAGCAATTACCTTTAAGATCCTCCATAATAACGAAAAACTCGGGCGACTCTTTCTTCATCCTTTGCAACTTTTGTTTAGCGGTCAGCTTGGACAAGTCTATCTTCAGCAGTTCCTCTCCTTGCTCATTGTCATCCGGCTCTAGTTTCTAAACACTCATGTCGATCGTACACGGCAGGTTTTCGAAAGATTGAATTTTATTACCTCAAACATAGCGCTCGCTGCTAGAAGATTGACATCCAGCTGCGCCATCAGCTGGTTTTGCAATGCTTGAGCTTCCTCTTGCTCCACTTCAGCAGCATGGGCATCTTTCCCTTGAAATCCCCCATAATCAGAGTCCACATAATCAGCCCCATAATACTTCTTTTTCTCCTTGCCCCAAGCGCGTGCATCTGGCAGATCGTCGTCGTCATATTGGCCTTCAACATCGCTCACGGCAATATCACTTTGCTCATCTGAGTCCTGCTCTGAACCTACACCCAACACTTCTACCTAAAAGGTGTTTTTTGATTAATTAACCTGTTGAAACAGGCCTGAAAGTTGGCAAACATGTGCTTGGTCTTTACCTCGCTTTCTGAGTCATCTCGTTCCCGTCCCTTTCTGAGCTGTTTTCGTATAACTGCATCTTCCTCTGAGTCGTAATCGTCCTCGCTGTCTTCAAACCTGGATAAAAATTAGCAGGAATTAGCAAGAAATTTTGCAGTTAAGCAACTAATGTTCCTACTAATCGGGAGTGAAACCTACAGCGACTCATTTTGTGCTTCGAACAACGGATACTTACATGGTTACTCACAATAAATATTGTTTTCTAAAGGAGCAATCTGTGAAACTTTAAATATAGAGCAAACGTTTTGTTTTCAAAGCTTTTTGAAGTTTCTACGAGGTCTAACCTTCTTCTTCTTCTCTAACCTAGAAAACCAACAGACACAAGATTCTGTCTTGTGTTATTTTTCTCTGATTTAATTGTCTCTGGGTAGGCAAGACCTTGCTTCCGATACTGGAACAACAAAAATAAAACAGCAATATTTTCGCATATTAGCACTTTAAATTTCGAGATGTGAGAGCGAGATTACATTTTACGCATAGGGCTCGATGGCATTGTGGCAACATCGTGTGACCTGTGTCAAATACGGAGACAAGAGACGACTTATCTGTCAATCAGTGGCATTTCACCGATGTAGAGAGCTTGTTCAACATCTTGTGCTTAGAAAATCGAATGAACCGTCCAAACTTGATCACTTCACACGTGGATCTTCAGATAAAATCATGGACTTTTGTCAGCTGCTGCACACAGCGAAGAAAAACGAGCAGAATGACTCCACTAGGGTACGTCTTCCTAACGTTTATAACCTTGTGGTTGCCCTCAATTTACTTATCAGCATCGACCAGAGCACAGCTTTGTTAACACCGAAGCCCTAAAATCGCGCTGCCCATATCCATAACCCCCGTTCCTTTCGAGTTCCCCAAAACTGTCAGGGCTAGATGAAATGCCAGCTTGATTCTTCAAAACAGTCCACAACAACAAAACATTTTTTGTTACAGGCAAGGTATTACAGCACGAAATTCTCGCCGCCCCAGAAGCTGAAAAAAGAGAACAAAAACCTGTCTGACAACATCAAGAAGTTTCTGGCCAAAAAGGAGGCTGAAGAGCAGCAAAAGCTGCAGCTTGAGAACAGGAAAAAGGAAGAACTGCTTGCCCTGAGGGCGCAGGTATGTGAGGCTCTAGTTCGTGCCTGTTCGGTTCAGCAAAGTCGCTTTTTTTCTTCAGGATAAAAAAGCCACCAGAAGGGTGAACGTGATGTTGAAGCGAACCAAATCGGCCAACCAATCTGTGTTGGAAGAGGCGGTTGATAAAACCCATACGGCCGTCACTCGTGCCGGGCCGGAGCAGCCCGACGAAGACGACTATGGGTACGTGTCTCAAGAAGCCTCAGCGTTGTATGAGAAAATGATGCAAAAGTACAACGAAATTCCCGAAGAGCCCCGATTCAACCTGCTGAAGAAGAAAGTGAGCACGAACCTAAGCAGCACCAAGGACAGGGTGAAAGCAGCACTAGATAAAGAGAAGGAGGACGCCATGCAACCGCGTAAGCGGAAGAGAAGGAAACTCCAGGAAGGGCCAGAGGACAACGACAATGAAGAAAAGGGAGACCACGACAGAGACAGTCCGGTGGCTAAAACCACGGCTAAGCCTAAGCCGAGACCAGCAGCACCTCCCCCGTTAAGTTTTCAAGGTAGGATAGAATTCGCCAAAACCGTTCAGATGTAATGAATGTTTTTTGTTACAGAATTGCTTCAAATAGCGGCGCAAAAGCAACATGAACCGATCGTGATTGAAGAGAAACCCCAAGAGGAGGAAAAACTGTACACAAAGAAGCAAAAACGGGAGCTGGAAAAGGAGCGAGAGTGGAGGGAGCACCGAGAGCGCAGACACAAGGAAATGGAAAAAGAAGCGATAATATCAAAAGCGGGCGAGTCAAAAATCCTGGAAAGGCATTTGACGAAGCCCTTGACCTCAAACAGGCCGCCAGTTTCGTCATATAAACCTAGTGCCAACTTGCCAAAACGACCAGAAGAAAAATCCAGCAAGATCGCCAATAGTGCCTTGAAAATCTCACATTCGTCTCACTCGAACGGAGCAAAACTGCCCATGAAATCTATGAAGCCCGCCGGCGCTTTGACTAAAGAAAACATCAAGGGCAAAATTAAGGAGTTTCCTCCCAGGGATCTTATGCAAAAGGTACATATTAGTTTTTCATTGTCCCTGTTGAGTTGAACGTTTTTTTTTTCTCTTAGGGAAAACCCAAAGAATTTCCTCCAAGGGAATTGAAACCTAAACAGTTTCCACCAAGCGATGTTAAAGGCGCGAAAAGTCCGATGCCAAAGGTTTCCAAAGGTAATACATCCTTTTCCCCCAATGAACTCGAATGAGAACTTTATGTGTGCTCCAGGTCGAATTCTGGATGATGACGACTCTGAATACGACTCCGAGCTGGACGATTTCATTGATGATGGTCCTGAAGAAGGCGATTACTCCAGTCACATCAAAGAAATCTTCGGGTATGATAAATCGCGCTATAGAGATGCGGAGGAGGATATCGACAATATGGAGAGCAGTTTTGCTCAGCAGATGAAAGAGGAAGTGATCAGCGCCAAGATTGGTGAGTGCTTTTTAATCTGCACCATTTCAGTGGCTAATATCTGCATTTTTCTCCGCCTGTAGGTATTAAGGAAGATCTGGAAGACATGAAGAAAGAGGAGGAGGATAAGAGACGGAAAGCCTTGATGAAGAAAAAAATGAAGCGTTGACCAACACTTGATGATGTTGATAAACGGCTCAGAATGTACGTAATTTATTTTTTGGTTGATATATTTGTTTTCTGAGCATTTTAATTTGTCAAAATGTTCTAGATCTTGTTAAAGTTAATTAGGTAATGTGATAAAGATAATGGTTAAACACTTGTCAACCTTTAGCTAGTAAGGCGATCCTTTTTATATTCTATGTACATGTTTGGGGAGCTAGTTTTTATATTTGTGATAAAAATATAATGTACACGTATACCGATTAATTGCCTGTTTCGTCACTTTCTTTACTTAAAGTAGTCAAATCCGAATTATTTCGTTCCAACTTAAATGAAAAGATTACAATTTAGGCGGGCGTACTTACATATCAAGTTTCACAAAACGCAAACTAAGACGGATTGCAGCTGCTGGCTGGCATCTTGGTAAGATCCATAAGACTTTTCTTGATTTCGCAGCTGATTTCCTCAGCTTTGGGCACTTCGGATATAACCCAGGCATCATTGGGGTTCTCCAGCCTCTCTCTGCAAATGGGGCACGTGTCATGAACCTCATTCCTGTAACAAAACCCCTTTGGTTGCCTCCAATAATTAGTCGCACTGGCACCAACCATTCCTCTATGCATTTGGAGCAAAAGCTGTGTGCACAAGGCAGACTAACTTCTTGTTTGCGCTCGAAGCATATGACACAGTCGTTTGAGGAATCTGGACTGATTGTTCCTTCCATAATGGTGGAAAGTCGCATTTCCATGTGACTGAAACAGTTCAGATGGATTTACCCATGATGGAGGTTGATGAAGTTCACCTGCAGCTCTGTCGGGCGGCCAACAGCTGGCACTTGAACGTCCTGAACACCTTGAGAAACTGTCTTAAAGATAACAGTCGAAACGTGGGAATTTTTCCGGTTTCTGAATCGATTCGCACACAGGCGATTTGGATGGTGGCCTTCCAAAATATCGTGGAATCCGTGCCCCTGTTTACAGCAAACACCAACTGGTAGCCCTTGCGGTCTAGGCACTGTTTAGCTCTTGGATTTAAGGAATAGGTTCAGCTGAGAAGAAGGAGTTTTAGGGCTACTCACAGAATGTTCAGCTCGCCTAGCAAGACCAGGAACTTCTCGTAAGTTAAGCTTGAGAGCTCCGCAGTCAACAAAGTGAACTTCCCTTCTTCAACCAGCTCATGAGAAAATGTTTCTCCCATTTTCTCGGAAATGAGAATCGGTTGCTTACTAATTAATCGAAATAGATTAAAAATTGTATATTTTGATTTTTGTGTTGACGTCTCTGACATAACCTCAACTATTCCCGTTCTGGAAACCTGCTGAACCAGGCTGGAAATTCATATTGTATTTTAGACTTCGGTTAGAAATTCCACAAATCAGGGAAAAATTAATTTTATATTATTTTTTGATAATTAATTCTTTAAATTCGATTTAATATCTGAGCAGAAGAGCGCAAAGAATTTTTTTCTGGTTTAGAAGAAGAACGGCAATGTCAAAAGTCATAACAAATCGGCGCCATTTTCAATATGGCAGTCCTTCTTAAATTGTGATCAGAGGTTGAAAGTAGCAGTTCCACCGTTCTAAGATAATCTTAGTGATCAGGTAGTTTTTTTTCTTCATTTTTCTAGTGTTTTATTTAGAACATTTTCTGCTTTATCGCTGCGTGATTATTTGCGTATTTTTTCTTCAATTATCGGCAAAAAAACAGCTCTGAAAATAGCTTCTAGTATCTAACCTTAATTCAGTGTTGATAAGGCGCCCCTCAATCTATTGCAGGATGTTGATGCCCAAAGAGAATCGTGTCGCTATCTTCGAGCACCTCTTCAGAGAGGGTGTAATGGTGGCCAAAAAAGACTATCACGCTCCAAAGCACATGGAGTTGCAAAACATCCCTAACTTGCAGGTGATCAAAGCCCTGCAGTCCTTGAAATCCAAGGGCTACGTTAAGGAGCAGTTTGCATGGAGGCATTTCTACTGGTGAGTTCCATCGGAATTTCTGATTATTCTAGCTCAATGGTTTGTTTGAAGGTACCTAACCAACACAGGTATTGAGTACCTCAGAACCTTCTTGCATCTGCCTTCTGAGATCGTTCCCTCCACGTTGAAGAGGCAAGCCAGGACGGAGAGCGCACGTCCCAGGCCTGCTGGAGCCCCACGAAGCGACCTGCTTCCCAAGGGCACTGAGGACCGCACTGGATACAGGTAGGCACTTTGAAAGCGTGTCTTTTTTTTGGATTGCTCACTGTGTTTTTGTGTTTAGGAGGCAGCCGGGAGGTCCAGGATCAGACAAAAAAGCGGACGTGGGCGCTGGAATTGGTGAGGTCGAATTTCGGCCCGGGTTTGGAAGAGGTCGCCCTCAATAAACTTTTTAAATGCAAATAATAAACACATTTATTTGGTAGCTTTTTGTTTTAGTTTTCCACATGAAACCTTATTAGACATTAAGATAAACGAGTCTGTGTTGCCGTGCGGCTGCAGCATGGTTTTCAAATTGCTGGTGTGTAAGACTTCAACTAGTCGCGCTCAAATGCTTGAGAGCCTCTTTCAGATATCGCTGGCAGTTTGCCTGGTTTTTGCTCAGGAGGATAAACCGATTGTCGACATCCAGTATGCGGAGCCCTATGTTCTAGGGGCTGCTACGCAGCCCTACCTACATCCAGGCGTTCAAGGAGCTTTTACTTACTTTCCCCCATTGGATGAACCTCCTAAGTGTTGGCTGCTTTGAAATACTAAGCTGCTTGCATTGAATAAACAAGTGTAAAAGCAGTTTGTGATTTCCTTGTCGCCTAATTGAACTCCATTGGAAAACGGTATCCGAAAACCTTGTTAAAAATTTTCCATCTATGGGTAATTTTGTGTGACGAGTTTCAATCAACAAGTTTTTTTAATAAGCTGAACTCTCAGGTTTTTTCGGCCAGGTCCAACGTGCGCCTCGCACTATTTTGTGTCATTAATTGGTATATAATAACCGATCGAATCGGTGTTTGCTAGTCGAATTCCTTCCATTACATATCGTGGTGCTGAAAATGATGTTCAAAGTGAGTAAAACAAGCGATCCCCATATCGTATCCTTATTCTTTACTAGTTTGTTTTGATATTTTTTACTTTATAATTCAGTCGGGATTTTAATTTACGCCTTAATCGGTGGCTTCTTCGGCTCGAAGCGCTAATTTTTACAAAAAAAACTTGCTATCTTTTTCACTTTTCCATAGACAATTGCGATTCTTCTCTCCTTACTGGTTTTGAGCTGCTTCGCAGCTCCGTTGCCCGAAGCTGATCCCAAGGCCAGCCCATGGGTGGTACGTAAAAAAATCCCCAAAAAAACCTTGCTAATTTTCGTTTTTAGTACTTAGGTTGGGGCCCGTACTGGCGATCCTGGTACTGGTCTTACCCCCCAGTAGTCTACTATGGATCGCCCCATGTGATTGTACATTAAGTGGCCCCGTTGCACTCTACTCCTACTACCCCAAACCAAACTAACAGTGCAGGAATAAAGCTTTGAAACCTGGGAAAAAGTGTTTTATTTCTTGTATCTACATTATGGGTCTTCGAGCCGCCCGAATTATTAGCCGCAACAATTGCCTGCACCATAAGTTCCCGCGCCTGAATGAGCCCCTGCTCCTGCTCCTGCTCCTGCTTGGGCTGAGTAGCCCCCCTGCCCAGAGTATCCCCCTTCACCTCTAGAGCAAATAAAGGGGCTCTATATCTTGACAGGGACTCCGTCTGTATGTGCTACATACCGATAGAGACCGTCATTAAACTGCTTCTCTCTGTAGTCGGGCTGCCACTGGCCGTCTGCCCCGGAGCCGCGGCCCCCGGGGTAAACTTGGCCTTCGGCCCCACTGCCACGCCCCCCTGAGAAAAAAAAACTGGAAATATTTCCGATTAATTGGTACCTAATTTCGACTTCACCTGGGTAAACCTGCCCAGAGGAGCCTCCTCCGCACCCACCGCCACACCCTGTACTTGTGGCCGGATAAATTCCTAAAGTCGAAGAATACCAGAATTATTCGGTTATAACCAATCAGTAGAAATGTATAACTCTACCTGGCGCCCCGTTGCCCCCAGAGGAACCTCCAAAATATCCACTGCCTCCAGTTGAGACGTAACCGGGAGAATACGAGGTCTGAATTATCCCACCTACCAAAACCAAACGATAAAAACGGAAAGGTTTCAAAAGGAATCCTTACCTTGTTTGGGAGGCACGTAAATTTGCCGCCCACCTCATTGGCGGAAATCCGCCTCCATCTGGGCCAATAATATTAGCTTGCGAACCGGGCCCTTGAATGGTGGCTCCTGGATCGCTAGGCCCAATTACGGTGCTGCCACCTCCAGAGCAGCCCCCTGAGCATCCGCCGCCGCCTCCGTAGTGACCGTGGGCGCTGATGCTGCCGAAGAACACGCACAAAATGCCCACCATTTGAAGGCTTACCGGAAGATACATTTTTTTGCTCATCTTCAGTAGTTTTTCAAGATGCTAAGGTTACTAACAATTGAAGATTAGCGTCGGATTTTTATATGGGCGCCTTATTATGATGACCTCGCCATACTAAGATGAGAGATGGGATGGGATGGTTCCCGTCTACAGGGTGTGTCGTGCCATTTAATCATGTTTTTTTACATTTTGGCATGTAAATTTCATTTTGATACATGAGGAATTGCCATGAGTCCATTTTTTGGTGGTTTTGTGGACTAAGGGCACGTGGGAAAGACTGAGCGACAGGCGAATACTTAGGGACTTTCCAATTTTATGCGAAAATTTGACGATTTTCCGAGAGAAATTGCTCAATTCGATGTTGTTTTCTTGCCCGGTTGTGCGGCTTTTCGAAGAAAAAAGTGAGGGTGTTTCGAGTTTAGGGGTTTTATTTGCAATATTCAGCATATTTGCCAAATAAGCAGTGAATTTCTTTAAAACAGTGCACACCTTGTAACACCATATACAGGGTGATCCTCAACCAATGTGTCAAAATTCAGTGACAAATTGCTTAGGCAAAAATATTGAGTTGTTCTGAAAGTTAATAGTTTCCGAGATACAGGGTGTCAAAGTGTAAAAAAAATTTTCGTATATTTTAATAGATTCTAAACCAGTTTTACTATGACCGTAAAAATTAGTGTTTGGGAGTGTTTTAGAACAACAAATTCAAATTTCTTACGTATCTGACTAGTAGATCCTAGAGGGCGCCAGCTGCAATAGTCGTTTTTTCAAAATTTTGTCACATTAGGTGAGGACCACCCTGTATATTAGCGATTTTGAATGCACCTAATTGGCTGATGGTTTACAATTATTAATAGTCATACCATAGGTATATGTGAGTTCACATTCAAATTCATCCCGGAAGCGACTCTTATTGTTACGGATCGTTGGGTGCCTGCTTCTTAATTGGCAACTAAAGATGTTTGAAAAACTCCGGTTTTCGATGAAAATTCACTCGTTCAGATCCTGTATTTGGCATGGACGATGCAGATGCGTCAGGGTGAGATCATAGATTTTGCATTTTCATGAAACACAATCATGAATATGCAACAGTCTAACGCTTACCAGATTAAATGATGCTACACTGGCCAATCCTGTCGCAAGAACTGAATAGATCACTAAAATTTATCGTAGTTTGAAACTGGCATACAGCGATACACTTTTTGATCTTCAATAGCAAAAATGTGCATTTTTGGGGCAAATAATCAGCACAGAGATGGACTGGGATCGCACTTGCTCACTAATAAACTGCCACAGAATAGTATATTCAAAAGTCGTTTATTCAATAATCAGTGCTAATCAAATCAACCCAAAAGAAGTCCACCGCCAAGGATGCCACCATGGCCAACTGCAATAGCCCCTGGTGCTACAGCAGCGCTTACTACACCTGAAAACAAAATCCCATCAGTCTTCTTCGCTCACTGGATTCCACCACTTTACCTCCAGGAATGGGGGATGCAGCGATAGCGCCGGCTTGTCCAGCAGCCACAATGTTGCTACCATCAGGACCCACCAGGGCAGCTTGAGCGGCAGGGCCCTGAACTAGGGCGCCAGGGTTAGCGGGCCCGATAAGGGTGGCTCCTAGACCCAGGATGGAGGCTTGGCTGTAGGCGGCCAAACAGCCCACGAAGAATACCACTAGCTGAAAGCACAGAAATTCGGGGTTCTATTTCACACCCAAAGAACCGCATGGACTGTGGGCACTTACCAAGGAGTTCATTGTTTAGAAGGTCTGGTCACTGGTGCAACTGATGCAGGTCTTTGGCAACGGGGTAGTTTATATACCTGGCTTTGGTCAACAGCCTCAACCTTCAGCCTTCAATTGCTTGTAGGCGCCTGACGATAGTTCGATGCATGTTGCACCATCCTTGTAAGAGCATAACGACAAAAAGAACGGTATTGTTATAGGAAATAGTGTATTAGCTTGCACACATGCTGTTTAAAGTGAATAAAATTGCAATTTTTGCTCTTGCAAACTTATTTTGTAGCTTATTTTGGGCACAAACTGGCAAAACTAGGCTTTGGGGCAGCAAGTTGGATGAACAGAGGAGAATATTGCTGCTTGCTTCAGTTTGGAACAGGCTGACCGTCATTTTTTTTGTCCAATAATTTCTCAGACCCATAAGCTGGCAAACCATCAGAATTCTGGGCTATTTTATGAAACTTTCTGTATGTTTAAAATTCAAGTTTCTTCTTAAGATGGGGAAAATTCCAAATTGCTGCTTTCGTTAGTTTCGGAAGATACGATTTTTTTAAGAAGATGGCACAGTTGGGTCAACACATCCATTATAAGACTGATATTTATTAAACTTGAAAAAATCAGGATTCTTGTCGATTTTGATGAAACTCTCGGATCCTTAGAGCCAAATGTCGTGCTACAATGGGGAAACTTTCAACTGCTTTTCGTGCTTTCTCGTTCGAAGATACGATTTTTTTAAAAAGAGAACGCAGTGGACTGAAAACAAGAATTTTTACTCACATTTATCAAGCTGGCAAAAATCAGGATTTGGGGCTATTTCGCTCAAAGTCTCAGCATGTTCAGATTCAAATGTTTGCTACAGATGGTGAAAATTTGAAATGGTTTCTAGCTTTCAATTGGAAAATATTATTTTTTTTAAGTGAGAGTGCAGTTAACTGAAAACGTAAAGTGCGTGACTCAAATTCATCAAGTTGGAAAAAATCTAGAGCGTCGACAATTTTTATGACACTTTTCGTATATTTAGAGTAAACTGTTTTCTCAAGATCGTGCGAATTTCAAGAGGCTCCTTGCTTCAGTTTGGAAGATACAATTTTTTTATAAGGAAGCACAGTTGAGTCAGTACATCCATTATAAGTCTAATATTTACCACGCTGACAAAATCAGAATTCCTGTCGATTTTGACGAAATTTTCCGATCCTTTAGAGCCAAATGTCTGCTACAGATGGTGAAACTTTCAACTGCTTTCTTGCTTCTCGTTTCGAAGATACGATTTTTTTAAAACGAGAACGCAGTTGACTTGAAAACTAAGAATTTTAGACTCACATTTATCAAGCTGGCCAAAAATCAGGATTTGGGGCTATTTCGCTCAAAGTCTCAGCATGTTCAGATTCAAATGTTTGCTACAGATGGTGAAAATTTGAAATGGTTTCTAGCTTTCAATTGGAAAATATTATTTTTTTAAGTGAGAGTGTAGTTGACTGAAAACGTAAAGTGCGTGACTCAAATTCATCAAGTTGGAAAAAATCTAGAGTGTCGACAATTTTTATGACACTTTCTGTATATGTAGAAGTGAACTGTCTTCTCAAGATCGTGCGAATTTCAAGAGGCTCCTTGCTTCAGTTTGGAAGATACAAATTTTTTAATAAGGAAGCACAGTGTGTCAGTACATCCATTATGAGACTAATATTTACCACGCTCGCAAAATCAGAACTTCCTGTCGATTTTGACGAAATTTTCCGATCCTTTAGAGCCAAATGTCTGCTACAGATGGTGAAAGTTTCAACTGTTTTCGTGCTTCTCGTTCGAAGATACGATTTTTTAAAACGAGAACGCAGTTGACTGAAAACAAGGAATTTTTAGACTCACATTTATCAAGCTGGCAAAAATCAGGATTTGGGGAAATTTCGCTGAAAGTCTCAGAATGTTCAGGCTTCAAATGTTGGCTACAGATGGTGAAAAATTTCAAATTCCTTCTCGCCTTAAGTTGGAAAATATGATTTTTTTAAAGCGAAAGCGTAGTTGACTGGAAACGTTAATTTTGTGACTCCAATCTATCAGGCTGTCCAAAATCTAGATTCTGGACGATTTTTGCGACACTTTCAGAATATTTAAGGTCAAGTGTCTTCTAAGATTGTTTTTAAAGAGAAAATTTGATATTGGTATTTGATCTAGTTTAGAATCTACTCTCTCTGAATTTTTAAGGATAGAGCGCAGTTGCATAAATTCATTCATTTTAGGACCCGTATTTACTTAGCTGCCAATAATCAGGATTTGTCGGCGATTTTAAGAGCTTTTCAGCATCTTGAGCCTGAAGTCTTTTCTAATCGTAGTCAAATTTCAAATGTCTACTTCCGCTGGTTTAGAACACACAATTTTTCAAGGAAAGAATGCGGTTGAGTAAAAGCCTTCATTATGAGATGTACATTTAACAAACTGGCAAAAGTCAGAAATCTGGTCGATTTTTATGAAACTCTCAGAATTTGTAGACTCAAGTGTTCTCTAAAGATGGTGAAATTTTCAGATCTCTACTTGCTTTAACTTGAAAGCTGCGAATTTTTAAAATAAAGAGCACTTTGGAGTAAACCACTCATTTTGAGACGGACTTTTTTTCTTCCCATCCATTTTATAACTGATCTTTACCAAGGTGGCAAAACCCAGTATTCTGGGCGATATTTATGAAATTTTTCAGCATCTTTAGACTGAAGTGTCTTCTAAAGGTAGGTGAGATTTCCAATTGCTACTCGCTCTAGTTTGGAAGATGCGATTTTTTAACCGAGAGAGCGCATTTGAATTTACCAAGCTGGCAAAACTTTGAATTCTGGGCGATCAAACCAAAACAGCTTGAAAACAAAAATGCAGTTCGCATGTTCTGTTGCCTCCAAAAAAAAATGAGGGAGAAATTGAGCAATTATCGAGAAGAAATCAAGTGAAAGGTGATTGGAAGCCCAAGGAAACCAGAAAACCACCCAGCTAGCATTGAATGCGATATCTTTTCTATCCATATCAATCGCATTGTCTTACGAACAGTTGTTTTGAATTACATTGTCACTTGTTTTTTTCTGCAAATTCCGGCCCTTTGGGTTTTCGAGAGAGATTAGAGAGGGCCCATGAACCATCAGCGAAAGCATTGAGGGAAAATTCATGTACCAGGAATTAGTTTCCTGCAAACGCCTTGATAACAGTGCAATTTAAATTAATTTGCATGCAGAAAAAGCAGGAAAAGGTGCGCTTAATGGAAACGCCTTCAATAAATTCAGCTACGTTCCCTAACGCTGGACCTTTCCAGCTAAGGAACGCTGAGATGAATGTGTCCTCCAATACTTTTGAGCTGATTATGGGTATCGCTCGTTGACAAAAAGCAAATCACTAAGAAAATTCCGGGCATTTCAAGTAGACAGTACTCGAGGTACTGCCGGATTTGCGAACGTAGCATTTATGGGAGTTACCCCGGCAAAGTACCGCAAAATCTATATAAAGTGGCCAATAATAGCGAATAAAAAATATAACAGAATGCCGCACGTAATCCATTTATTACCATAATGCAAAGAACTCGAAGGACAGTGGTTTAGCTCATGGGCGTGCCAATGCAGTTTAACAGGGAATTGCAAATGTGCAAAATCCTGGACTTATATTAACCATACAGGGGGCCAAGTTTGAGCCAAGAGGCCTGTTCAAGTGCCTCAGCTACTTTGAGCTGAAATCAGCAACGAACATATCAACTGATCAGTAGGCGCGTAGGAGCTACAGATGAAAATTGAATAGTCAATTCCGTGTGGACTGAAGAGATGGTTTGCTTAAAAGCTTTCATTGAATTGAAGAGCTGAAGAAGCTTTCCCATCTGAAAATGGGCCTAAAACACCGAAAAACTGACCAATTTCCTCATGTAAATTGAAACCCTCTCCATAGCTCTGGCCTAATGGTATATTAGGTTCACCTGTTGGGTAACCTCTGTGTGGTCAAATTCCCATTTTTTCATCAATTTCTAGTGATATGAAAATTACAACTTTGTTTGCACTCGCTTCACATTTTATTCGTGAACTTTTAATATAATAATTGCTAAGTACAATATTAGCGTTATTTGACTAGTCTTGTATGCTTCCCACTTTGCCTATATCCTGCCGTATCCTGGTTGATATCCAGACGTGAATTTGTTGACTTGCGACAGAGGCACTTGTGCCAGAGTGACTTGGGAGGGGTCCACGCCCTCCCTTTCCAGCGCTGAGCGATATACCTGGCTCGGGAAAGGTCTGGGGGCAACAAGTAGCCCTGGCTAGCAGCCAGGGGATTTCGTTTTGGTCCAGTTCACCTGAAAAAGACACAAAACTGCTTAAAATCACCACTCCCATTTGATGACCGGTGGGTAAGCAGCAGGACCAAGCAACCTCCTTACCTAACTTGCCGTCAATGGCCACCCCATTGCCGTCCTTAACGGGGGTTTTTTCGTATAACTTCGCCAGTGCCAGGCTTAGAACCTGGGGGATTTGGTATGAGGACTGAGGAGAAGGTTCGGGAGGACCAGATTCTCCCAGATCTGCACAAAGCCCGTCTTAACTCCTTAAAACATTTAACTGCCTCTAGGTCTTACCTATGCGTCCATCCGCTGCAATCCTCTCTTCAACCCTGCGATCTTCTGAATATTGGGCGACGCTGTGGAAGAGACCACTGCACAGTGGCTCTGCTAGAGCATCGGGCGTCAGCAAATGACCTGCTAGGGAAGAGCCCCAGCAACCTCAAAGTCATCGGAAAACAACGACAAGCTCTCCTTACCAGTGCTGGTGCTAAGAGAGTGCTGGCCGCTGGAGGCAGATCAGTAGATGCATACAGCCTGTCAGCAGCTGGAAGTTCTTGGGAGTTTAGCACTCCAAAAGAAGAGCTGTACTCCACATCGGGAATCGAGCCGCTGGCAACATCAGGAAGACTGAGGGAGTTGGTGAGCTGGCCCAAATCAATCCTGCCCGAGTCTACTAAGGTGAGAGGAGCCTCAGTTGATGAGTATCCCAAGTCTAAGGGCGCTACAGTTGTGGAAAGGCCCTGCGGAAGTAGAGGCAACTGCTGAAGAGACCCAGAGGAGCTACTGTGGACGACACCACTGGGAGGGAATCAACTAGAAGCTCTGGCGCAAGTCTTGCAGGCGCCACGATGACTTTTATGGGCTCTAAACAATCTATATGAGGCTCCGCCAAAATAATCGGCAACAGTTTACCCGTAATGGTAGTGGAGGCAGGTCCAGACACAATTGAGGCTGACCCCTTGGTGATGATCCTACCAGAAGGCCCTTTTAGGTCGGAGCTTTGCTCCGGCTCCACATCGGGTGCGGCCACAATTTCGGTCTCTATTATATGAGGATCCTGCTGTACAATCTCAATAGGCTTGACATCCACTGCAAGAGGGGAGCTAACATCAGCTAACGAGGCCTGAACCAATGGAGGCTCTGAGGAAATGGCCACATCAGCAGCCACGATTGGACCAGCAAAGCCCTCCTGGCTCACTATCGAGCCGCCCGTCTGTTCTGAGCTGATCTGGCTGCCGTCCGGGCCGCGGATGATGGTTTTCAGAGTCGGGGCCTTTGAAAATGCCCCCGATGCCCCCCGGGCTCAGGATGGGGAAACCGTCGTGTGGAGCTCCCCTACTAACTTCCAAGAGGAGCAGGAATATCTATCGGGAATATTTGCTTTTTTGACATGGATGTTAAATACTGGGTGACTGAAAATTGGCTTCATTCCTCTGTTGGGGCATACTTGAAGAGTACGAGGAAGGGCGCCATTTTTTAATCACCCTACAGGTAACAATGGGGCGGCTTCAAACTAACAGAGTAATTTTCTATGGTTTTACATAAACTAGTGCCAATTTTAGAAACGGAAAACGGCGCGATAATTAACGGTAATCACTACGAATGAGAAAAAGTTAATTATATGATTGTTAGCAAGTTAACCAGAGGCAGCAATTACCTACTGAAGAAAATTGCAGGTTCTTAGGCGTTAATGGTTGCGATTAGCTGGTGAAGGAGGTTTTATACTCTACATATAATGCGGGTGCTTGATTCTAAGGTTGAAAAAATGTTTGGATAATTGAACGAAAGCATAGTTTTTCAGGTTTTCAGGCTGATCATTTGCAAGGGTTTCACTTGTCGGTAACAACTTGCATCCACACTCGCACTGCCTCTCGTTGGAACCAAGTCAATTGCGCAGTACCAAGTAAAGAAAGCAATTAACTTACATAACAAGTGCCATAAATGATTTAAGTGCCCATAATCCACAAGAGCCACTATACTAAGTCTTGAGCTAGGCGCAGGTAGCAAGCAATGTATATGGTTGTACGTACCAGTTCGAGCTGCATGTTCAAACTTTCCCCGTCAACAGGCACCGGCCAGTTTACGCGAAATGACATGTGGTACCAGTTTCGATATTAGTTTACCTCATATTTTCCAATTTATACCGTCACGAGTCCTTGCTACAGTTTTTTATTCAGGTTTAAGTGCAGCCAGTACCACGCCTTTGCTGTAAGACGCATTTCCCTTGCACGATCTCCCGGCTTTTCTTGGTATTGCCACCGCAGGATTTGGCCTTTACTAATTGAAATTTCTTTAAGAGCGCAAAACTACTCGGCTTCGGTCTTGAAGTCTTTAACTGAAGGTCCTCTTCAAACAGCTGGAAAAAACCGAACAATTTAAAGGTTTTAGTTGCGGCTAAACGGTTCTTCAAGGGCCTCTGAATGTTTAGGGACTCATTTTTCCTACTACTTCAAATGCTTAGTGGCTTCAAAGACCGAAGCTTAATATAAAAGTAAGGCTAGACCTAAGCAGGTACTTGCTGGTAAGTTGATTCGGAGTGAGGGCAAAGAAAAGGGCATAAGTTGTCAATAATGTTCTTTATTGAACGCAATTGCTATCTTACAAAGGTATATGGTACAAAATATACAGAACATATAATGAACAGAGGCAGTACACAACAGGTCACACCAGCAAACTAATCAGACTGATCCCAAAGCGGTAAAAACATCCGGCAATACACCTACAAAGTTGGTTAAGCTTCCCAGTATATTGCCGGATTATTACAGCTGGGCATTGGATGGTCGGGCTTACGGGGGCGTATTACCAATGCCCACCATGGGCCGTGAGGCAAGGTTGGGCCCCACAAACCAGCGGCGTGCACAGTTCCGGAGGGTCCAGTGATGGTGGCGGGAACAGTGGGGGGGTCCGGCAACGGTCACTCCATGGGCAAGGCCGCCAATTCCTACAAAAAAACCCATTAGTCACCGTTAGGAAAGGATTTCGTAAGGGACTCACCCAATCCCAGTCCGTGGCCAAGTCCAACTCCTAGTCCAAGGGAGGGTCCTAGAAAAACAGTTGGATTATTGAGTGTTTGAATGTTAGGTTAGGGGGGCGTTTGATTCGGGCAATTGCGAGCCCTTACCACCAAGAGCAGCTCCATGGGCAGAAGCGCCAATGACAGCTGAATGTCCGGCACTAGCTCCAATAACGGCAGCAGGGCCTGCGCTAGGTCCAACAACGGTGGCTCCAAGAGTGGAAGGTCCTACAATAGCGGCTCCATGGGTGGAGGGGCCCACCAATGAGACTCCATGGCTTGCAGGGCCTGCACGGAAACCCAATTTGAAGTCTGAGCGATTTTATGGAAACCTGCAACTTACCAACAACGGACACGCCAAGGGCTGAAGGGCCAACAAGGCCGATTCCTCCCAATCCCAAACCATGTCCTCCTAATCCCAAACCATGTCCTCCTAAGAGAACACCGCTGGGGGCTGCGAAAGCAACGGAAAGCGGTGGCAAGGGCGATGATCTATGCAGAAATGCAAATGATGAGAACTAGAGGCTGAAGGCAAAGGCAAAGTGAGCTTACCAAACCGTTCATTGTTAGATGATGTCTTGTCTTGAGAGCTGGACTTGACTGTGCCCTATTACCGGCTACACCCCAGTATATATAGATCGCACTACGACCTTCGACAGCGTGTACGGAATAAACTGGGGAAAAAAATCCGTTTTGCAATTATCGATGGATAATATGATTTCTATTCGTTCATTTACCGTTGAGATTACATCAGAATGGGGGGTGGTGGGTACGTGTAAGCACACAGCCCGAAATTTATATCCTAAGGTCGTTTGTTCTCGGGTTGCTCATTTGAATGTCGCTCGAGTGGAAACTGCTCGACTTGAGTTACTCGCAAAAAACCCGCATACCAAGGAAAACGCCGCGTTTCTAGCAAAAGTGCCAAAATGTCTTTGGAAGCTCCTTAGGCCGGGATCAGCAGAGGCATTTTCCATCTAGAAACAGGAACTTGATGACTAATAGCATGTGCGCCAACAGAGAACCCATTCTTAGACAGCGATAATGAATGAAAAATGACCATATTTACGACAGGAAAAAACTCAATGTTAATTGGCAGGAATTATTTATTAGCCGGACACTGCGAGGAGATAGAAAGGAAATGTGCTAGCGGTAAATCGTGTCACCTGATGGGCAGTACCATTTTCCATTAGGTCGTTTAATGGCAAGAAGACGATGCCGCTTTGGCTTTTCCGATAGCGAAAAACCTTTTAATGACTTTGAAAAAAACGGCAACAAAGAAGGGTGTTGCCCATGTCGTGAAACTAACTGGGTGCAACCTGCATTCGACACCAGAATCGTGCGATTTAGCGATCTAGATTTTATGTAAATAATACTTTGCTTAGCAGGCGTGCATGAACCTATTATTGTTCAATCTACACCCCTGACCCAATTGGGCCAATCATTCCAAAAACCTCAATTTACTCAAAATTAATGAGGACTCAAATGAAAAAATGTATACCCTTCCCTGGTGGGAATCCTAAGTGGGTTTGTAGTAGGAATTGGCCATTTCCACTAGGCACTGGGTAGGAATTGGACATTTTTCTTAACCTTTATATTGTGAAATGTAACCCAAAGAAACTCAATAAACTTTGGGAAAAATACCTCCAAATACTCTTTGGAAGCAGGAATGTTTTATTTTCTCAGGAATTTTCAGGGCGAAAAAAAAATTTTTCAAGACATTTTCGCTTGGCAAGGCGTTGCATATGATCACGTCTTTGCCCCAATTGACAAAAAATGTTCTTTGGAAAAAAACACTCTTAAAGTCGGGACCTTTGAACGCCCCAAAAAACATGCATGCAGGGCTCAAGACTCAAAAAACATAAACACTTAGGTGTCCGATCCAAAAATCAATTTTGGACCTAATTTTTGGACATTCATTGCGAAAAATCCCCCACAGATACAAAACTGCCGGCACGGCACTGGGTAGAGCACACTTTGGAGTATAAACTCCCGAGCTTCGAACTCATCAAACTCCCCAGGGTGGTTTTGGGCGACTCCAATCAATAGTGAAAGTGAACTTTGAAATTTTTCTCACACTTGAACCGTCGAGCTGGGGGCCACCTTTCGATCTTCCCTGATGGCTTTCAACCTATCGGCAATACCCGAAGAGATTTCATCAGAAAGCGTTTAATATAAAGCTGGCTGAGTCATAATCTCTCCAGTCAGATCTCTGGGTGTTTGCTGGGTATAAAGAACAATTGCAAGCCCCATATGGGGCCTCTCCATAGGGCCTCCCTTTGGAAATGCCCTGCGAGCGAAATTCCCGCCAAGCACTGAACCAATAACAATTCGAATCGGATTATGCAATTGGCCAACGACAAAATGGCAATTCATTTGCATACCCGAGCCCATACATCACAAAGGCACATAAAACAGCTGAACCATGGAGAAATATTTAGCACGGACCAAAAATAGCCGGCCGGATCCTGAATGGAGCCTACACACCCTCCAAGTCGCCTCTCAAGGTCCGTGTTGCAATTAGGCGACTGGTACGTGCACGTATGCGAAAAAATGCACTTATCTCGCAGAAAAAAACCCAGTAGGCAGCTCCGTGCCGCGAAGGCCGGCTTTTCAGCTTATAAGCGAGGGTGTCTTTGATTCGGCACGAATTAGCAGTTTCAACCACACCAAGATGAAAGGCTTGGTAAGTTGTCGGGTTTGTCAACCATCAAAAAAATCCGTTTCTCACAAGGGAAATTGCAGATTGTTTTCTTCGCTCTTGCGGCTCTGGCAGCAGCCAAACCCGGTGGCTATGGGTGGGGTGTCGCCCCCATTGCCCTTGGATTGCCCCACCTGTCCTTATCCGGGCCTGTAACTTCCGGACTTCTCCTTCTGGACCTCAGGTAAGCCCTAGCAGCCCTTGCAGAGCCCCAAAATACTTCAAGTGCTTGTAGAACACTGGAGCCATCATTGATGGCCCAAAGATACCGGCGCCATCCTCACAGGCCCCAGCAGTAGTGGAGCAGTGCTCACCTCCGGAGTCAGCCATGGATCGGTCCTCACTTCGGGACCTTTGCTCCTCCCTTCACTCCCAGTCGCCTACTCTGCTCCAATTAGTTATGGCGCTGGTAAGCGAGTTCTGGCCCAAAGAAGCGAGTTATTGAGTGATACGTATTTTTAGCTGTGCTGACGAAAGGAGGCGGCAGCATTGGGGTTTCCGGGGCTGGGGCTGTAGTGAGCGGCCCCAAAACTGTTCCGGTTGTAGTTGAAGGGCCGTCAGGCAAAATTGCAGCAGACGGCCTTTGGGGCCCCACCCTAGAAGGCCTGCCCTGCCTACTAAGGCCACTAAGACTCCTTAGGCGATCCTGAGGGGAATGGGCTGGCCAACAACCAAGGG